>WAAD01040598.1:11244-23329 GCA_013389945.1 Fregata magnificens | reverse complement strand
CCCAGACCCGCTCACTCTGCTAACAGGTCTTGTCCAGGGAGAGATGTGCAGGACCCTTACATTTACAGCTGTCAAGTGTGTTGCCGGAAATCATTTAACCAAAGAAGGAATGAGTAAATGTGTGAAAGAGCTTACTGCAGACCTGGTTTATAGATCCTCTACGTGTCAGGAGACCATATGTCTTTGCCAAATAGAAATTATCTTGAAACAATAACCATCTCCTGCTCTCAGAATGCTGCGCAAGTACTGAAAGAGAAAATACATTTTTCCCAACCCCAACTCCCATTCAAATAAATGTCAACTGACAAAAGATCAGCTGCCTCTCCTCAACATTGTAGCCAGGGCTCAGAGTATTCTAGAACCAGAAACTTTTTCAGATGGCTCAGTGTGAGCTACTCGTTTCACCAAGACTGCTAATGAACTGTAAAACCAACATTTTGGTTCAGTTAACATTGGCATGCCAGCTCCCATAATAGATGACCACAATGGCTTACTGAAGCAGAACCTCCAGTTCTGAGTCTTCAGCATGTAGATTTCACCTGCATCATTTTGTTTTGCACGCAGGATTTGCAGTCCATTTTTAACACATATATACACATGCACCTCCTATACATTACATTGGTAAACATATATATATTACTCCATACTTCTGATATGAAATCCAGTAAGGCACTCAACAACACTGTAATTAGAATGAATAGTTAATTAAATCAACTTTTGGTTGCACTGCTTTTTTTCATGTATTAACTTTGTTGATATCTGCTGGTTTACATTGATGTTATTCATAGTAGTAGTCAAGGGCACTGTCTATGCTCCTACAAAGTCTGGTCACTGCCAGAACCTGAGCTGGCTCGGAGTCTTGCTTCTCTGTGTATCACCTGGTTCCCAGCCTCCACAGAGATGCTGGTGCACCTCTTCTGCCAAAGTGTTTGTAGCCCTCTGCTCAACTCCAAAAATTGGTCTCTGGGCTAAAGGCTTCCCCCACCCCGCAAAAGCAGTGTACAATAGTGGGAGTACACAGCAACACTACAGACAGCAGAAGAGCCAGCTGCTCTCAGAAACGCCATGTAGCCAAGAAGGGGTTGTCTGAAGAAGTAGAGCATGAAGCTGCGCTACTTTCAAGGTTCGTAACAGTAGCAGCATGCAATCAGTGTCTGCTTCAGCTAAAAGACACGTCCCAGACCTTTCAGTACCCATTAAGACTGCAGAAAATTTAAACATCCCCTTGGAACAAATAGTAAAAATCTCAGTGTAAACAAATGTTCCTATGAGCTTAACCAAACCACTGATGACCCAAAAGCAGTCTCACACGAGGGTCAGTGCAGAAGAGTTGCCTTCGTTGCTGACGTATTACAACTTCAGGAAATAACTTAGGTTTTTGCACTATAAATCCCCCCGTCAGTAAGCCTTAGATTTACATCACTGATAAACGTTCTGCAGAGATGGTTTGGATTGGGCCAGCAGGGTTACATCCAGCATGTACAAAACTGCTCTCATTTTTGTTTCCAGCCTGCTCTGAAGGATTTTGCAGGTCAGCATCAAACATTTTTGTTGACACTTAGTCAGCAGAATACCTGTGTAGAGTCCTGCTACTTCACTACTCCCAGCTAGGGGCTGTAAGATACTGTGTTCTAATCTTAGGATGAAGACAATAGTTCCACACTCTAGCGAAGAGTGTTTTGGTCTAAGGCTTTGACTACTCAAGTCTGTTACTTTCCATCCAGATAGCATTCGCCAGAGCAGAGCTCATTTGACTTAAACAGAGCTCCCAGCAGGAAAGGTAAGTGACAAAAGACAGCTTTTAAGGCTCTGCCCCTCTAACTTACCAACTGTCAAAGTACAAAGAAGCCTTTCCCCACACCTATACACTTCTTACCAGGAACTTGAATGGACAGAGGACTGCACCTCCCAGCCACTTAGCACCTGACTACATAATTACTCTGAGACCCATTAGCTGATGAGCACAGTGTCACAGCACCATGATGAGATTGTTACCGCAGGGGCTTTCTGTAACCTTGTTTTCTCCTGCAAAGAAGCGAATTTCTGCACAGTTTTAACATAAAGAAGGAGGAACTCATCAAGGCATTTTGAGACACTGGAAGAGCAGGATGCATTAATAAATACATAAAGTTAGACCCTACTATGACTATCCACATTAGTTACTTAATCATACTCATTCTTGTCCATTATGGCAACAAAATTATGCAATTATCCAATTATGCAACAAAAAGGTGAGTAGATAGCCTCCATGAGACAAAACAAGGCACAGAGCAGTAGATTAGGCACCTGAACAATGTGGTCCAGTGTTGGCCTAATAACAGTTTTCCTGTATGCTGTCCTACTTCAGCTTTTCCTTGGTAAAACCAGCAGTATTTCACTTTGGTGGGAAAATAACCACTGATGACTGAGTCATTTAGATAATATGAGGCCACATAAATATTTAATTAGGAAGATGACATGAGCAGTACATCCAACTTTCAGATTTATCTGCTATTCCTGCAATTTCAACACCCAGTTTTGTTTTCTGCAATAGATTTTGAGCAGCTGCACAGGCAGGAGACCTGCCAACACCAGGAGTAGCTTCTGCCACCTGAACTTCACCCAAATCTCTTCATACAATCAGAAGATACAGGGGCTTACACAAGACCATTTCCTCGCTGAAGCAGTCACCACGGGAATCAGCTGGAAGGAACGAGCTGTAGTTTATAGGATGAATAAACATGTACGCATCACTGCTGTGCAAGTAACTTTTGGGTTTGGGACATGGGAAAAGCTTAATCTCATAATTTAATTAACACTTTTTAAAAATTAAATTTCCTTTCTAAATGCTGAAATGACTGTTTCACCTTTTGCAACTGTTTTCCCTAAAACCACTCAATGACTTGAACATGAATTTTTGAATAGCTTTGATCCACCTCAATCTGTTTTTTTAAATTATTATTTTCATGCAAAGAAAACCAGCTAAAAAATAGAACTCAATGAAATACACAATTTGATTTTCTTCCTCTCTCAATAAATTTTAAACATGCTTCAGGAGCCAAACATAACAGAAGTCAGCTCCTTTCACAACAGACAGAACTCTCCTCATACAAGTGGAGAATGTGGGTGAAAATTTAATATGAGAAATAACAAAAAAATATTCAGGACCTGTATTAGTGGGTGATCATAATACATAAAAGGAGCAATGAGAAGCTGGAGCATAAGATTATGTTAACCGAGGACTAGAACTTGCTGTGACAGTGATCAGTTTCAGCTGGGCAAGGGCTCAATGGTCAAAAGGAGTCCAAAGCAACCTCCTCCTCCTCCTCTTTCTCCCTACCTGCTTCTGCACTGTGTTTCACCCCAGAAGCAATGCCTGGGGCTAACCTCCACTCCAGCTGCCTTCCTGCGTCATGGCTAGGGACCCCTCCAGAGGGCAGCAGTGTATGTCCCTCTTCTACTCCCACCGCACCCCCGGCTGTGGCTTTAGCATGATGGCTGGGATCCAGCGGGGAGAATAGAACTACTTGGTGGGCAGGATGAATCGCAGGGGAATCCTTGCTGCCTCCCTGCAGCCTTGGTGCAACACTGTAAAGTCTCAAGTGTGCACAATGATGAAATGCTGCCTCAGGGAGCTAGTTTGCAGAACATGAGGTAATGTCGGCTTTGTAATTTAATTCCCAGTGCACTTAGAACAGCTGAGAAGTAGAAATAAAAGCAAACTAAGTTTCAGAGAGCAAGTTTCATCAGACAGGGAGGGGAAAAAAGAAAAAACTTTTTGTGTTTTTAACTAGGGACAGTGAAGCATACTCCAGAGAAGGAATGCATTAGCTCCAAGCATCAGAAAGGTGGGTGACAACAGGCAATGAAGGACTATACTGGAATTTGCACTCAGTGGATAAATTTATAGCATCAGCTGCCAAAGGTCAATGAATGCACCTGTGTACTTTACAAGGAAAGCAAACAAGGGACAAGGCAGACAGGAACAGTAACTGCACTGCATCCAACTGCACTCACATAACTGCAGAAGTCGTTCTGACTTCCTTTTCTGATTGATTTCATATTCTGTCCCTTCAGGTTGCCATTTTATTTCCAACTCGTGAAAAAACTGAGATAAATCAGAGAACAGAACGAGACAGTAAGAGTATGAAATTAGCACAGAGCAAGCATTCCCCAGTTACTAAAGATATGCAATACACCAGCAAGTGACACCTTCTAGATTTCTTTTTCTCCTTATTTGCTAAGCTTGTAACGACATGTTGCTCCCTCATTGATGCTATGAACTGGATCTCAGCAACACAAGAAATACCCTGTGTTTCGTTTTATACTAGCCTGGGCTCTGGCAAGACTGGCCTGCCAAGTCAATGCCTTTGAACAGAATTACATCCAATAAGCAATTACAGCTAGGCATAGCCCTTTTCTGCCAATCAGACAAGATAGAGACCTTTCCCTACCTCATTTAACTTTCTGCCTGTTACAATGTAAAAGGATTGATTTATAAAGAACTAAGAGTGTATCTTCTTTTTGACTTAGCATCTGCTTTGTACATATTGATGAGACAAGGGAAAAACTGAAAGTGGATGAAAGAAGGGCCTATTGCCACAAAGAAAGAGGTTGTCGACTCCATCCATTTTTTGCTCTGTCTTCTACTATTGCCAGCTGACTATTTCTGCTTATAAGAGAGCACGAACTATCCATAAGTGCAAAATGGATACAGCACAAATTGATTTGGTAACATCACACAGATATATTGTATGAATAATGAGGTTCAGTTGCAGCCTGTCACACAGAAAGCATATCAGCGTAACTGATTTTTTGAAAAGTTGACTGAGTAACATGTAATTCACCAAAGAAAAAATATAAAAAATAACATCTACTCTTGATTTGCATTTTTAAGAAATTGTTTGCTGGGAAAAATAGTGTTTAAAGTTACTCTGAATCACATTCCTCTTACAATTAACTCTGATAACGTCAAAGGAAAAACTGAGACCATCTTGCCCAGGTAATCTTTATTACCAGCTAAATTCAAGTTCTTCTGAAAGAGCTTGTTCATTGGTGTGAAACACTCCAGAAAAAGCAGCAGCTCCATCTGAGGATCTTCAGTCTTTAATTATCTAGATCCTTCACAGCTATTTCTAAACTCCGACAAGGTCATTACTCAAAATGAGAATGGTAAGCAACATTATTTCGTTCTGACCAATTCACAGGCTATGCACACTGGACACCAATTTATTCTCAGTCAAGGATGTAGTCCTTTTATATACCCACGGACAGTATTTTCCTCTGACCAACCATTCAAGCTGTTCAGTATAATTGGGCGACTACTGTCATCTCTGAATTACCTAAGGTAAGAGGCAAGCAAACACTACAGGTAATAGAAGAGCCTGGGTAACGTACCACAGGATATTTTACTTCAGTATATTCACTTGGGTTCATGAAGTCCCACTAGCTACACATTAGCATGGCTTTGTCAGTCCTGCACTGCTTTCAGAGGCACTCAGCAGACATTATATCAATCTCTTAGGTCTTAGACACTTTAGATAGACTTGAATGCAGGACGAGTGCCTTTTTGCTAGCTTTCTGCCCCAGAAATACCGTCCCCTTGGTATCTCATGCTTGGAAATACTGCCTAGCCTCTCTCCCTCTCCACTCCAGGAGGAAACCCCCAACCCAATGGGGTGACAACGGCCCAGGGTAGCACAGCTCCACAGCAGCCTCCTTACTCTGCAGTCCAGCGCACCTCTCCCGCTGCTATGCACAGCTCACAGTATTGCACCAGCTAACTGGCTTCAATGTGACCCACTCAGCTGCAACACCAGGAGAGCAGCTTCCCCCACTCACCCCCTGCACCAGTCAGAGCCTCCCAGAAAGGAGGGGACATCCCGGGACCACGCCAGCTACTTGCTGCTCGGCTAGGTGGCCATGCCTGCATCCGGGCAATCCACATTGACACCACCCCCACCCCCGGCTTATCATCCCATTATATAGCTGCCACTTTAGCTGAAAAGTGTAGTAAGTGACGATGGAATCGAGGCTGCCTTCTTATGCAGAAGACCACAGTAACAAACAATTTAAAGCACAACAGACGTTAAACAAATACATCAATAAGCTGATAAACTGATTTAATCAAGCTGATTTGTAAAAAAGTCAATTATCTAATACAGGCAATACCTTTAAATAACCATCTGTAACCTATGCAATGGCTCCTGCAATATTGCAGACTCAAAGAAAGTTGAACTGAGCTCTGATTTCCTCACCAAATACTTTTAGAGGTTTGCAAAAAGGCTTGAAAGGAAAAAGGAACTTTCTACTTCAGGCTACACAAATTCCAGAGTGTCCTACCTACTGTAACCTCTTGATCAATTATTTCCTGTTCAAGATGTTCTTTTTTAGGTTTGTCTTGATATGGCTTGGGTATATCAGGTGATCAATGAAACTACAATAATTGTACTTCATAGTGAAGATCTTAACTGCAAGCAGTTATTTGACAGACTAAGACACAAGCATTTTAGATGCACGTAATAAGCTTTTGGCCAAAGCACCAAGGCTTGCATTGAAGAACGTAGCAAATAAACAGAAAATAAAACATCTGCTCCACTGCTGAGTTGGTGTTAGTACTGTAAATTCAATTGTAAACTTTGTTCCAAGCAAACCACCCACAACGCTGCATAAGAGACAACAATTTAATACAGAAGGTCTGAACCTGTTTCCATTAATGTCACTGGGAATTCTACCACTGTCTTAAATAAGATTCCACAAAACCTCTCCTTTCTGGCTGCAGATAAAAAAAAATTTTTAAAAAAATCGGCACCTGGGTGGCTAGAATTTTACTTGTGATTTTCTGATGAGTCTCATGTGTGCTTTTAAAGATCTCTTTTCTTGCACGCTTAGAGTAGCCTCTGGTCACTTTACAAATTGGAAAAACTTTTCTCTTTCCACTAAGGCAGCTTGAAGAAAAAGAAAACAGAAAACCAACATAACCCAAGAAGTTCATTCAAAACAGCTGGACACTAACACTGTGCCTACAAAAGAAGTAGGTTTTTTTAACAAGTACAAGGAAGTATTCACATTGAATTGCTTCCCTTAAGGAGTGATCCTCTTTCTGTATCTTTGAGACTTATTGTTGCTTTTAACTGTATGACCTTTCTCTGAACAATCCCAAAAGCCTCTTCCCAGCCAAAAATTAGAGAAATGGATTGAATACGTCTTAAATCACTATGTAGCAAGGAAATAGATTAAGCTAAAAATATGTTTTCTAAAAAAGCATTCAGAAAGAAAATCACTTGGGCTTAACACTGCAGACAGTGTAAGAACGTAATACTGATATAAAATGGAACTGTAACCAATGGAATGACCAGATCTAGAGTATATGGTTGAGAAAA
Organism: Fregata magnificens; assembly: GCA_013389945.1. Taxonomy (NCBI): domain Eukaryota; kingdom Metazoa; phylum Chordata; class Aves; order Suliformes; family Fregatidae; genus Fregata; species Fregata magnificens. The sequence continues at coordinate 15,968 of WAAD01040598.1, read as the reverse complement.
CTCCTGCCAGAATTGATCTATGAATGATATAGCTGGATATGTTTCCCCACACAACAGTTGAATATTATGTTTTACATAGTTTTAAATAAATCCACAAACTTCCCCACATCCCATTTTCTCTTTCCTTTTGAGGAAGGGGGAGGGAAGCAATACGGAGAGGAAAGGGAGCAAGAGACTTTCCTGTGAAACATGCTACAATTGTACATGACTCATGATCGGTTTTAAAGGTATAAGGATGCACTTATTGAGCTATATATCTGGGAATGAAGTGTTTAGCTGGCAAACCTCTTCTAAGCACAGCAGTAATTTTCTTATGCAGCGTCCACTTTCAGTAAGGCTGGAAGCAGGAAGGGGTTTAAGTGTGAAGGAAAGTTACTCAAAGCAATACATAAAATTTAAAGAGCACTGAAGAATTTAAAGTGTGAAAAGCTTTTAAGATACAGTAAAAGCAATTACTTGCTGATACAGCATCAGTAGGAAATTTATTACACACATTTCACTGAGAGACAAATAAGAGGCACTCTTGCACTGGAGTTACTAACACTGCAAGTTACCACGAAATATTTTGGCCCTGGCTTCGCCCCTAAAATGTTGTAGCTTTCCATTCCCTGCCTGGCACATAATTCCACTTCTTGGCTGAGGTATTAGAGCAAGCCAATACAACTCAGGCTTCCACCACACGCTCAGCTGTCCTAAATTTGAAAAGAAAGTTGCTGCAGGTTGCATCTCCTCAACCAAACTGAAANCCAAACTGAAATAAACTTCAACTGAAATAAACTCCATTCCTCAATTTCTCAATTATTACTCGCTTCAGCAGAACCTGGGATTAAATCAAATAGTGTACATGGCAGGTAATTGTCTCACACACAAAAGAAGGAATGTAAACCAAAGAGATAAACATCTGGAGAACAGTTTACTGCTGCTCATACCAAGCTCTTTTGTTTAACAGGGATGGGATGTCATTTCATGGTAGCCTGTGTCCCCCTGACTGAGGGATGATATCTGTTGGGAATGTAAAACTGTTTTGTTTTGTCCTTGGCCTCAATTCACGGAGCTGTAGGCAAAACAGCACCAAAAGGTTTGTACCTGTGACCCAAACATAACCAACCCATGTTTTCTTCAGTGATCATTTTATAATACACATTTTTGCTTTCCACCAGGCTGGTATTTTCACAGGACAAGCAGGTGACTACATGTGTCCCCTAAACACAGGAATATTGCTGAGCCTGTTGCTTTTAAAAAATACAGCTCTTTCTTCTACTGATTGCACTGCTTCTATAGGCTAGCATAGTCTTTAATTGGCTTTAGAATACATAGAAATGAACTGGCACTTTCTTCTATTCCTCTTTCTATTCCCTGGAAAATTTCTGCAGCTTCTTTCTCCTCTTTACTAAGAGGAGTGAAACACAACATATTTAAGATTCTCCTACGATAGCTATTTAAAACTGAAAACAAAACCTCTGGCAAAGGAAAATCATTAATGTATTCTTTTTGCAAACATGGCTTAACACATTGGCCAAGCCAGACTGTTAACTATCATGTCATAGTAACTATAGAAAGAATTCAGACCACTCCAGCTGAAAGTGTATGAAGCAGATAATCAAAATACTTATTAGACTTTGCTCCTAAGTAAATTCATCATAGGTTGCAGAAAAAATTCACTGAACACTTAATCATGTAGAGTTCCCATCAATTTCTATTGCTAGTTTTCTAAGGGGATTTCCACTTAACAAAATGAGTTTGTCCAAACACATCAGCCTCACAGCTTGGGGACAGCAAAGAATGTAGAGAAAAACCAGACCAGGGTCATGGCAAAACAGTCCTCCCAGATTCCCGGAGAGGAAATGCATAGCCATGCTCTTTACACTCCTTGTCTCCTACACCATCCGCTGGACAAAGTCACACAGATCACATCGTGTATCTTGTGACTATAGTAACACTTATAAAACTGTAACTGGGGCCCAGAAAAAGAAGAAGTTGAGAGCAAGTGAATGAGTAGACATATGTATACGCAAACATGCTATGGTAGAAAATCTCAGGTCAGACTCCCTGTAGTTGTTAAAGAGTTCATACATATCTTGTCAGAGGCTGTGAACAAGCCTAAGCACAGCCAAAGTAAAACTCAACATCCCACTTAGATTTGGTAATTCAAATATGGAAAGCCAAAATGTGCACATAATCATCCTTATTTTTGAATATTTCTTAGTGGGGATTACTTCTCTTTTATGTTGGTTAGGACATACTGCGCTCATCACGCACACACATAGACACACAGCATATTCATCTAGCACTTGCTGTGACAATCACCTGCGCAGTCGTGAAGCCAGCACAAATTATAATTTGCATGGATATTAGAAGAGGGTTCCAGCAGATGCAACAGTACAGCACAAATCAATGAGAATTAGGAGGAAAAGAAATAAACGTTTGTTTTACAGCAACAGATTTTTTCCAGACTGCACACACTAGAGTAGAAAAGCACCTATTACTGAAGGATTGAAGCTAGAAAAATGTATGGCACTTGTTACTTAAATTTTTATTTCATATCTCATGTGGTTAGCATCTACTTCTCAGCTTCTTTTACAGGTCTGCTAGGTTGTTGATATGGGATTATTTGCCTTGCCTGGCTTTTTTGATGAGAAGGATGTGTTTCACTATTTTTCTTTTGGTCTCTGCAGAATTCCAGTTGTGTTTGCCTTGAAACAGAAAACTAATATGCATGTCAGGTGCACAGATAGTATAGATTAGATGGAACAAATACATCTACATAAAATCTGTCTTGAATGATATTTAAAGGAACATTAAAACACAGATGCTTGCTTATTTATTTATTTAAGTAGGAGAACTCTTGAAAATGTTTTTTATCTCAAAGCCTGAAAGTTGAAAACCAGTTTATCACCAAATAAAATGGGATTATAACACATATTTAAACAGGCAAGGCCCTTATCATAAAAAAAAAATGAAGACTTAATTTTAAACAATCTTCTTTAGGCACAGAAGAAAAAATTTGCTTTTAATGACAATATTTTTAGCATATACTTTCAAGAAAAGGGGCGGGGGGGAGAAGATGTTTATGAGAAAACAAACTAATGATTGTATTATTAGAAGAGCAGAACAAAATGAATTTCAGTTTCTCACTTGTCAGCAAACTACTTCATAAGACGTCAGCTCACGCTAGAAGCAATCCTTTCACAGACATTCCTGAATCATAATTGTGCCAATCAACATTATTTAGAGGAGTGGGCTCACGTACCAAAGGTGTTTTTGAAATACTCCAGTATTCAGCTATCACACTCCTACAATATAAGGAGTTCCCTGGAGTCCTACAATAAAACCTCTACTCCTCCTCCTTTTTACACACACATGTATTTTGTTTTTAGGAGCCAACTTTGAATCAGCAGCTCTGACAGATCTAAGGACTGAAATTATATGCTAAAATCCACATGACTGAAGATTAACCATTTGTACTCCAACAAAAGAGAACACAGTCGCAATGTGCTTTAGTGATTTAGTGAAAATGGACCTAAAGGGAATTGTTGAAATATAACTGAACACTAGTATGCATAGCATTACGGAGCATTGGCTCTAGACAGCTGTGGACAAACACTTTTTTTTATATGAAGTTAATATCCTCACAATACGGTGTTTGCTGATCTCCAGTTGACAATGGAAGGAAGTGAATACAAGCAAGTAAGACAAGGGTGGTTTTCCCCTCTCCTCTGTTTTCCTTTTCTTTCTTGTTCTCCCCTGTCCTGGAAAGCTCTGCTCCTTTTGCAGTTTTCCCATCTTGGACAGTTATGGGAGAACCTCCTAGTGAAGGAAGTCTGAAGAATCAGCACAACAGAAGGGCACCCCCTTCAAGGAACCTCCCCAGCCAGTAGGTAAGGCAACTTGAAGAGGAAGGAAGGAGTTTTTCCAGTCAAGAAATCTCTTATCAATCTTTCTTTCCACTTACCTTCCCAGCCTCCTACAGCCCTCTGTCATGCTAGAGAGAAAGACTCAAACTATATTTTTGACAAATTTTCTTTTGAAATTTGAAATTTGAACAATTTGAGCAGTTTGAAAAATAGAAGAGTGCAACACCTGGTAAGATGTCGCCCATTTATACTTGCTGCTAGTTTGGCACAAATCTTTCACCCTAGTTGGTCCAAACAACAGCAATGCACAGTCCACAGACCGGCACAGAAACATGAGGAGGAATATGCTGCTCCACTGACACTTTCGTCATGTTCTCTCTACTGTGTTTAGGAAGTGGACCGTGTTAAATGTGTGTTGCTTTGGTGTACACCTACTTATGCTTACAGACTTTCACACCTTTTTTTCTCTTTGCTCAGCCTCACCAGACAAAATGGCACCTGAACCATGTGGCCAACGCTAAGGTTGATGAGATGATCTTACTTTGAACTGCTTTAATGACTGAAGATAGCAATCCTTCAGTGCTTTCAAGGCAAGTATTTGCTTGTTTTGATAAAGTGAAGAGACATTGTGACCATTCCCTATGTTTCTACAGTACATCTGAATATATAAAAGTTGGTGCTCAGTGGACAGTGAAATCCATGCCTAAGGGTTGTTTTCATAAAGAACTTGAGTCTGGTACAAAGGAACAAGTTGCAGTCATCTGGAAGGGAAAAACTGCAGACCACTGCTGTCAGCCTGACCTTGCCCCTGTGTAATTTTTCCATCCTTACTAATGTGTCTTTCAGCACAAAAAAAAATGTACAAATGAG
>WAAD01040598.1:834-11219 GCA_013389945.1 Fregata magnificens | reverse complement strand
AAAAAAATGTACAAATGAGGTAAAGAAAGCCACTGCCCTTCTCTGCCACTGTACACCATTATAGTATTTATACGACACAGGAGTTCCTGCTTCTGTAGAATAAACAATTTTGTCAGTGCAATTTAGCCTCTAAAAGAAGTCTGACTACCCACAAGACAATAAAAACAAATTTCAAGAAAATAAAGACATGTATCTAACTTATACCTTCCCAGCTAAAGATATGTCGTACGCAGTCTTTCCTTATTCAGTGTGATTCCAAATGCTCTTCCAATGTAAGAACGTTCTCTGGTGATGAAATATGAAGAGGTGATGATTTCTTCAAATTAGGAGGACATTAACAATTAAGTGTTAATTTGAACATTGTTACAGTAAGGCAATTATAACTGTATTCCATGAAGAGCAATAGGAAATAATTACTCTTATTCTCAAGTGATAGATCTAAGCGAATGAGATTCCCAATCTTAAATTCATTAGATGGGCAGCTCTCATTTCCTAGTCTAAGAAAGAATCAGTCTTTCTTTACTGGAAAGGTATCTCCTATCTTTCATTACTGAAGTGAGCATGCATCTTCACTTCTGTTTGATAATATCAAGCAGTGAGCTAAAGACATTTTCAGGGTATCCACCTATCTCCAGGTGCAGGTGCAATATCCTCCTCACGAACACTGTTCACCTCTTCCAGATGCCTCTAAATGCAAAGTTCACCCAGAATCAAGGAGGAGCACGGAATCTTATTTGTGACTTTAAACAGCAAAGAAAGCCTCAGTGCATGTTTGGTGCAAAGCAGAACAGAATGTAGAAAAAACTGAAATCAGGCATAATGGCAGCACCAACGCCTCTGACCACAAAACAGATACTGAAACCCTTTGATCCTCAGAAGCCTGCATTCTTTGCTGACTTTTGGATGCTATCACTTCACACTGTCCATATTAAACACAGAGGTACTGGTTGGCTGTAATAATTAGGAAAGTTTGCCAAAAAGATGTTAGCACAAGGAGCGCGTCATGTGACAGAACAGTGCCTCCAAGGACTCTGGGACCTGTCAACCTCTGTAACTATATCCTCCTGGCCTGTCACAGTAGAGTTAATTAGAAACATCTGTAGTATAGAGATCAAGCAGAGGCAGTAGCGGCAGCTTATTTGCACAAGAAAGGTACAACTCATGTGGGAGGTAAAGAGGGTGGAATCACAAACAGAGACAGATCAGTTACATGAACCTGATCGATTATCTGAGCTATATGCACTTTTGAAATAAAACTACCTAAGTAATGCAAATGCAAGACTGATGACTGCTTTTCATAAAGCCTTAACTGTAACACTGGCAAACTGGCTTACAGGAATCTTTACAGTGAGAACAAGTCTCCAATGACATGCAAAACGCCATTCATCTGTTCAGACATTATGGCGTAGGCTGCTCCACATGTTACTCTGAAAGGCAAACTATGTTGCCTTCACCTTGTATTTTTGCTAAGGACCTCAGGACCAGCTAAAAATGCTAATTTGTTTAATCACAGTTCCTGCTGCTGCAGTTTATGGCAAGCAAATCCTTTTAACTGTGAATTCCCTCCTCCTTCCCAAAACAAGATGTACTTTGGGAAAAGTCTCTGTTACAGGTGGAACTAGAATTTTTATTTCTCCCATTCCCAAAGCACAAATCTTTCAGTCTATCCAAAATAATGTGCTACAATTTGGGGCTGAATGATTGAATATTATACACCAAACAGAATTCAAGAAATTCAAATGGTAAAACAAGTTCATGGCTGGAAGAGAACTTGGCAGAGTTCTGCACATGCACAAATAAAACAAACACAAGAGAACTTTGCATTCCTGCAACTCTGTCCTCCTACATCCCCATTAGAAACTAAGAGCTTTCAATGAATTAGTACAGGATAGCTGCAGACTTTTAGGCTGATGCCTCTTCTTTTCAACCACACAGAGTGCTTCCGTGCCTGCGCACATCAAAACTTGTCAGAGAAATGAAACAAAGTGAAAAAAAGAACTGATTTTGTTTAATCTGTGAGATACATGATTAAAGAAAAACAACATACAGAGTCCTCAAAGTGAGCATGAATAATTGTATAAGCAAATCAGATTATCAAAATATAAATCTGTAAACAATTTTTGGCAGGCATTTTCTGAAGCACTCATTCTCTACTTAATTTTAATTTGACATGTTGCTGACCCTTGGGCCCCCAGCGCATATTGCCCAAACAAACAGTTGCAGCTGTTTACATGACTGTCGCCCCAGCGCACCTCAGCCCTCATAAGCTGCCTGCTACCATGCAAGTGGAAACAGTTGCCCGTGAATCAGTAGGTCCACACTTCGGGCATGCCTGTCCATAACCTTAGCACAAGCAGATTTCATGGGCTGCCTAACGAGGTAAGCCAGAGTCCCAGGGCATGGGCCTCCTCTGCCACCTCCACTGCTGCACCAGGGTTGGTAACAAGGAATGATGGGCACCTGTGGACAGCAAGACCTCAAATCATTGAAGCTACATTTGTTGAAGGCAATTTGTTAGAAATACTAATTTCCCTGAGGATTTGTGTGAAAAGAAGATCACCCCCAAACTTCCAGAGGAATGCCTGTTTGCTGACTGTAGTCCTCCTCCCTCCCTCTCATGTCCAGCAGTCCTACTTCAGAGAGTCTTCTGTTTCAAAGCTCAAGAAGTCCCAGCTCTTCTTTAGTCCATTTGTACTTACTCCTCACACTGCTCTTTTTTTCTTTCAATCCCGATTTCCTCTGCTCAACTACTTGGAAATTTAGAAAGGTTTGTATTACCACATTGCCAAAGAACAATTTATAGTCATGGTACTTAAACAACTAATTATCATATTTTGACATGTATACACTTTTTAAAAAGACCTTTTTTTTTAATAAAGGAAAAGCTCTCAGCACTTAAGAGCAATATATAGAGCTTCATGAAATAACAGCTAGAAGTAACCACATTAGTGCTTGGTAAAGCTGGGGGGCTAATAACTCAAGACTGCAAAGATTTACCTGCTTTGGTTACTGATAACTCTAAGTGTGAATGTTACTGAATTCTGTAGCACAGCCTGCAGCAACACAAACCTGCAGAGTGGTTGAGCAGAATGCAAAGATTATGGTTTTCAGTGTTTCATTTTCATCCAAAAAATGCCATCAGCAGTTTTGTATGGGTAAAATCTCACCAGTTTATTCAAATTTGGAGTGTGTGGCCCTAAAATCCCCGGCAGAAAGTCAAGAGGGACCTTAGTATTTGGTACTCCTTTAGTCTTCTATTACATGTAAGGTACATCCTGGAAGAAATCCAATAGCCTGTGCTGAAATGCAACAATGTTTTCTTTTTCCAGATCACTTTTGCTTATATGAAATGTCTGCATCATATACCACTGCAGAAATACCTAAATCAACAATATCAGTGTGTGACTTAATAAGCTACCTAAACAGGACACTTGTTGATATACAGGCTACTTAAAGCAAAGATATGCAAAAGTAGGAACAGATTTTTCAGGGGTTTGTTTTGGGTTTTTTTTGGGGGGGGTATCTCTTTTCAGCAAAAAAAATGTTCCCTATGGAAGGAAAACCTCTTTTCTTTCACAGCACCAGAGACTGCTGGCTGTTTCAACTGCTTCCAAAGCCAAGTGTCTGTGCAATTACAAAGAAAGAACCGTTGTTAATGTGTTTCTTCTTTAACAGTCATTAGAAAATAGGCATATATAACATTTTCAAAACATGCAGGTACAGGATGCATTCCTGACCAAAAGAGGAATTAAAAATTTATCAGGTGTTCAATTACACAGATTCCTAATTACAAAAAAATTATCTAGATGTAGCCATGCTGCCTAAACCTTTCCAAATCCATACTCTCTGTGTCAAGTTACGGCTGTGTCCATGCAGTGTAGGCTGAGCTCCCCATGGCTTCCTAACTCAGTTTAACAAGCCATCAATTAAAGGCAGATATTTAGAAGAAGCAAAACTGATTGGTTGCAGAGGGATTTCTGGACATTTTAACTGATACCCACTGAAAATATATGAGAAGGATTTCAGACTCAGAAAAAATTGACTGCCAAAAGCCCTGACAGATACATAATGCCATGATAGAAATACTACACTACATTATGTCATATCTAATAACCCACTTGTGCCCCATTACACAGCTGTTTTTGTTACAATGCAGTGCCAAATACAGTCCCTTCTCTATTTCCCTCTTCCTCACTCTAAATTAACAAAGCACAAAATTAAACTAGCAGTTTTGTGAACACCACCTCTATGCAGAACACAAGCTTTACCCTAAACTGAAGTCACAAAGATGAGGTAAGTAATCTTCTTGAGAGTGAACAAAATTTTTAGTTGCTTTCCCAAACTCATTAAGAAAGGGCCTGATTCCCACCGGCTTACCGAGAATAATTAGCAGCAACAAACACTGGTAGGATTTCAGTGTGTAGGTCAGCCTATGGGATTAGTCACAAAGGTTTTGTAAATTTCAGAAGATATCTACACAGACGTCTGGGGGAAAAAAAAGGGGGGGGCCATATAATGGATGCAGCCAGAACCATTAAGTAGTTTAGAATTTCTAAGACTCCCACAACCAATAAATTTTATGGAAAAAGTCATGAAAGTCAGATGGTAAAAAAATATATAGCATAAAAGTTGCAAACTTCTAGACAGCTTGTAAAACAGTGGTAATGCAAGAGGGAAATGGTAAACACACTAACAAGAGTTCATCAATCTTAATAAATAGGACAGGGTCACACAGGTTTACTCCTGGAACCCATAAAGGTCCCTAAGTATCTAATTATTTCTGAAAAAAAATCTAGAAGTTTTATTCCCTTCTATTCCTCAACAGATTAGCTCTTTCTTCATCAGATACCATTTTAAACTGAAATATACTCCTTTTAAGAAGGTAAGGTTTGTTTCTTATTGACATGATAGAATACTATGTACCACATGCTCTTCCAAGGGGGTATTACTAAGCATCCTAATGGAAGTAACACAAAATGTGTTCCTTAGGAGAAGTACATAACAAAACCTGTCATGGCATCAGGCCATATAGTAGCTCCAGATTTTGAAGAAAATGTCAGATTAAGATCAAGAGCTTCCACTTCTAAATTCCAACTTTACTCCAGACTACAAAAACGTCTTTTCTATCACCTTGCCAGGGGAAAGATGGGGCTTTTTTGTCACCTTTACAAGAAGGTAATCATCCTCCTCAATAGGCAGATTTTTAGTTCAATGGGCCTGACATAAAATTGACAAGTGTTCCTTGTTCATGTTTTTGTGAATAATGATTTTATAGCATTGCTCAGCTTGGTAACTACAGAAATCATAAGTAACAAATGCTACCTTGTGACCAACAAAACCAAATAATGAATAACGCATCTGTAACTGCAGGGTACATATGTAAGCAAATGCATTGTAATGGGTAATAAAAATAGCACTTTGTTCTGACTGTGGTGCTAATTAGAATCTGATTTGCCTATTTAAAAGCCGTAATTGAGCAGAACCCATGCTACCAAGACTCCCAGGCTGGTTTCACTTTTTAGGAACTAATGTAGTGACCTCAACAGCTGAAAAAAGAAAGAGCGAGTGGGAGTAAGAGGTCTGTAAACATACCCCTGCCCTCTGTTACTTTGGCCAGATAATGATTTGTGTTCAAGTGAGGTGCTTTTTTTGCTAAAGATGCCACTGCAGAACTGGATAGGTACCCCTGCTGCCAAACAGGGCATTACCAGGGAGCTTTAGAAAGTAGGACATGACACAGTAATTGATTTTGAGAGTGTCTTCCCCTCCTCCCTTCCTTTCCATGGTTCCTTTTTTCCATTTCCAAACCCATTGCCTTGTTTTTCAAGCTACAAACCTATATTCCATAGTAGCATACTTAAGAAATTCAGCCTCAAACACAGCAGATGATTACGACCTGAGACATAACATTTGCAAAAAGATTTGTATTCATTAAAAACATAACAAAACAAAACAAGCTAGACAGACAGACTTATTTTCATAAGTAATAGTGTAAATATCAACAACTCCCAAGTTCTGCACTGGTTATATACAACAGAATGTCACGTGTGTCCCATGGAATGCAAAAATCATTACGAAACCCAGAGGAAAAATCGAATATCCTCCTCCCCTCACCTCCACAAAGCAACCGATGAAGCCTCAGCTAAATGATGTATCCACTATGTTCTTGTTATGTTATCTCAGCTATATACTCAGTGCCCCTCAGATATTACTTAAAACCCCTTGGGCTATTGTCTAAATTAAAATGTTCACTATCCACAGTATTTCAGTACTATTAAAAACACAACCTGAAGTCATAATGGGATTTCTCCCTCCTCATTTTCTCTAAGCAAAACTATTCTTATACTTGTGCAGGCACCCCCAAGCACTACTCTCTGATGTTCTCATCTGATATGAAAGTTTATGTAGGGTTCCATATGGTCATATCCCACATACAGCTATATATATTTAAAAAAAAAAAAGCCAAAAAAGAGGAATCTATATTGTTATATTTCTGTAGAGTGACAAAATCCTGGGTATTCTGTCCAATATCAAGAAACAGGAATATCTTCTTACAAACATTACAATACTGGGCACATCTGATCAAGTGTTTAGGTACAGTGCAGAACAAAAAGAATAACTTCTCAAACTAAAAATAATTTATCAAGTTATATTTATCAAATTATAATGATAGATAATTACATTTATTAAAGCTACTGGCTCCCTAAAGGAAAGTCACTTCAGTACATAGACAAATATGTCTTCTAGAGAGTATCTGGAATATTTGCACAATTTGGCCTGTCACCCAATTCACGCGTCAACTGACAGAGAAAGACAAAAATCCAAAGCTGCTGAAACACTTACCATGCCTAACACCTGTCATTGCTATTCCCCCGTCCAGCCAACCTCCCGCAATGCACACAGTCAAAGCCCGTGCAGTGTCCCCGTTCGCCTGCCTCCCCCCCAGTCACCCCAAAGCTGGGTGAGCTAATTAGCGACTTGTCGGCTCACTTGTGCATAGCTTAGCATGGAGCTGGGCACAGGGCAACCACAAGAATCCCTTTGGGCCTCGTCATGACATCATTTGGGCAGTGTAGCCTGCGATAGCACAAAATGAAGCTGGTATTTACACATGGGCATTAGAAGGGGGCCCTCCTCTATCGCGCTTAAGATGACAAAATGTCAGCTTCAATCATCTGACAGGCTTTGGTCTCCCTCTGTAACCTCTTTCTTTTTGGCTGCTCTTTTTTTATATACACATATGACACTAACAGAAAAATAAATTGAAAAGAGCACTGAGGCAGAGTGTATTTCACGCACTGGTGCCAATGTTTCATATCTCATGAACCTCGGGAAAACAATTCGTCGAACTAATTAGTTTACAGTGTTTAAGCAGCTTGTTTCCCGTCTTTAATCTTCTTTATGTAATACTGCGAACAAAGCCATATTATCTTCTGATTTTTTTCTTTTACAGTTTAACAAATATAATCTTATTTTTTCCTCAAGATTACTTCATTTAGACATCAAACTACCCTTCCCTCCCTTACTTTTTTTCTTCTTAGCAAGAAAAATATAAACAGCATCGATTCATTTGTTTTTCAAAGATCTTCAAGATTATGCTATACTTTTGCTTCTTTTTTTTCTTATCTTATCCAGTTCATTTAACTTCTCATTTTTAGCTCTCCCTCAGAAAGCAACCATGTTTGCCTTCCTCTGAAAATAAAACAACTGCTCTTCTCCCTCATGGGTCCTAGTAATCAAAGAGTGTCCCTAGCTGACAATTTTTGTTCAATTTGTTTTTAAAAGTATTGGAAAAGCTAATAATAACTAGTTAAAAATAAACAGAGCAAACCTTTAAATCTGAAACAGGGTCATCTTTTTACTTTCATCAGCAATGATTAGTTTGAATTAGAAGAAAAACATATAAATAAAAAAACAAACCAAATAACCCCTATTCAGGAGCCTGGAATGTGTCTACTTCCTAATTCCCTTAAAAGTGCCTTTGGTGATGTCCAGAACTGTGAGTGTGTCTGGAGCTGGCTCAATCACAGCAGCTGACTACCATTCTCCCTCTTTCACACCGGGGTCCACAAACATGAGCAAGTCCTTTGAAAGGCTTGACCCAGTAGGGACACAGTATGAAACCTGCAGGAGGCCAAGACATTACTGTCCCCACCTGGTCATTCTGCCTCTTGTCATTACCATGTGACAAGCAAAATCAGCAAAAAACAGCCGGGTGTGTACCGAGCTGCATCCGCATCAAGGCAGCCAGGCTAACTTCAACCAACGTTGAAGGTGGGTTAAGTAAAACCATACTGAAAGATTAGATTTTCTCAGAGAGCTAGTTAGATTTTCAAGTCAAAACATATGCTCAAGCGTATTAACGGACAGCTGGGGACAGCAGCTTTTTAACTGACTCCAACCAGGGTCATGGGATGAATGTCTTTTATGCCCAACACGTACAGCCAGCATTGGACTTTTTGCAACACACAGTCATAGCCACTGTCTTTTTGAAGTATGGAAAGGGACATTGTAGTACATGCCTTTTATCCAGTAGTTTAGTGGCATGTTCTACCGGTAATGTATATATTACTGGTATAATTCCTGCCTTTGGTATTATTTCTGGTTTTATACAGAGGCTGCTTGATGTAAAATGCAGAAACCATCTTGGAAACAGGAAACCAATATTCCAGCCATAAGGTGAGAGAGAAAAAAATATTCTTCTGTACTTTTTAACAGCTCTTATCTCTAAATGAGATGTCAGACTTCTCAGTATTTAGTTGGTAAGTGCCTAAACATTTTCCTCGGTATCGCTCTTTCACAAAGAGACGTCATTTGTGAACAGTGACCAAGTCCTCTACTTGGACATTTATTCCATGCAGACTGTTGAAGTCCTTGGAGTCAGCATTATTTTCCTTTCTGATTCTCTGCTTGCTTTAGAACTGTCTGCTGTCCCCCCATGCTTATCCACGTTAAAGTTCACGCTGTCCTTAGTTGTCACATTCCCAGTAGCTCTTAATTAGTACAGAGAGGTGACACCGCTGTGGCTTCACGAGTGCAAGAACACCAGTGAGAGCTCCGTCCTATTGTGCTCAAGGGACTTCTCCCTTCTCCCCCAAGGTTAATGCCTGTAACTCCTCTGGGAGCTAGCAGCTACGCAGGCTGCTTAACTGAAGACAACCGAAATCTCCCAGCTACTCGGGGATTTAGCAGTGACTGCAGACAGCTTGCATTATTTCTGAATGCCTGAAAGGTTACAGGAACAAACTTTGTAAATGAGTGAAAAGCGTGAAAAATATTAATGCTATATTAACTTCCGTTAACCTTCAATTTACACCCTAAACTACTGCATTAAAACTTTATGGTTTGAAGTTTTGCTTAAAAATTTTCTCTTTAAGAATACATGCAATCGCAGAACTGTCTAATATTAAATATATGCAGACTTTTCAACACAGACTGGTACCAGTAAACAGGCTGGGAGGAATGAAAGATGAGAAATTACAAAGCTGCATAAGCACATAAATCTTTAACCCTTTATTCACAGGAAGACTTTGCAAACTTCTTAATTTCTCTCCTCATTTTGTGGTTTAGTTTTGGACTAATTTAATGCAGATTGGAGAGGGATGAAAGATGTCTGATTGTTCCCACTTCCTTTCCCTCATTTAAAGCAAAACACATGTATTTTTTCAACTTACATCTAATACTTAGGAATATATGAAGCAGACCTGTTATTACTCTTGATATAATCCATCAATGTATCCCAACATCCTCTAGAAAGTTTTAACCATCAGTTCACAAGGAAAGAGAATAGTTTTCTTCCTAGAAAAAACTGTTTGTGACTCATGGGAGCTGATGAAACAGGCAAAGTTTTGATGTTTGCAATACTTCTTAAGAGAATTAACTGCATCAGCTAAGACTGGATAAGACCAGTTTGGCAAGATTTTTTTTTCTGGTCAGCAGTAAAATTCATTCTGCAGCAGAAAAGTCAAGTCTCCATAGGCTCATCTTCACAGATGAGTCTTTTAGCTTGTTTTTTCCTGATTTTTCTGAACCTATTAACATGATTGACAAAATATTATGAAATGCCATAGTAAATGTATTCAAGTGGATGAAATATTCTTATACAGTATTTCATGTTTTGTTTTATTTCTCATCTTCATCCTGTCACATTCCTGATAAGGTTTTTTTTAATTTAAGAGTAAATAGCTACATGATTTACCATGGCTAGAAAACATCTATGCATATCTAGAAGAGCTCACATGTTCTTCTGTCTCTTCAGTTAAAGTCGATAAGCCAGACTTTTCATTAAATGGCCATGTGGCAGAAATCCATCATATACTGTTCCTACCAAATGCAACCCCTCAATCTACCCACTTTGTGATCAACCAAAAATACCACTCAATCAA
>WAAD01040581.1:0-13368 GCA_013389945.1 Fregata magnificens | reverse complement strand
TATACCAGAATATTGGGAGGGGATGATGACGGGGGGACTCAGTAAACACACCCACAGACTTAATTCATATGCACACCAGTTCATATCATTAAAGCCTATTTTGCTGTTGGATATTACCAAGTATTGTGATGGCAGCAGCAAGAGAAGGGTGAGTAATAACTCAACAGTAATTTCCCTAGTGCCTGTAAATAACAAACATTGTTAGCAAATGAGTGATGGAGGTCAATGGGCCATACAGTCATTAGATGGTTTAATGATATGCTGCAGGTTATCTCAGGGCACAGTGCACTAATGACATTCTCAGCCTTCCCTGCAGCAAATAACCTCTGTAACCCAAGATAAGCAGTCACATTGCACAATACAATACAATAGCAAATGACCCCAACATGAAAATTTCTCTTCTGTTTGACATTTAATGTGCTAGTATCCATCAAAATCTGTCCTGAGAAGAGTGCTGTCCTTCTTAAATCTGTTTTTGCTAACTGAGAACCTATTAAAGGGCAGAAACCAAATGTCCTCAGACTTGTGGCTTATGGGTAGAGCGGTAACCAAGTCAGTTGGAGGATACCTAGCATGTAGCATCTTGTTTTGTTTTCCTGGCTGTTGCTTGGTCCTTGCAAAGGCATAGTCCAAGAAGAAGAAGTATGAACAGTATGGTCTGTTTTGTGCTGGAGGTCATATTAAAAGATCATAGCAGACCCCTTAATCTAAAAGTCTTTGAATTTGTGAAAACTGCTGGGACACTTGTCAATGGCAGGTTTTACAGTAAGATGGTAACCCACGTTATCATAGCAGATTTGGCATCAGCGTGCTAGGTAGGTATAAAATGATAAAGTAACTTCAGTGTTACCCCAGAGCTGAAGGGAACCCAATACTAGGGGCCAGGTAGTCAGCCAGGGTAGGGAAACATTGGGTTTTTTCAGCCCGACTATAGTATCAGTAACACCATACAGTGTACATAGAACCCCCTTTGCTTAAACCAGCAGACCACATACAGCATTTTCTCTTTGTTATCCCTTCTGTGTCAGTACAGAGAGGTGACAGTTCAGACCCTCAGTTACTGTGGATGGGATACAGTAAAACTAGAGGTGTAAGACCATGTAAAACAAAGGCATGAATGACACTGTGGCAAAAAAGAGACAAGGCATCCCAGACTTGGAGTTTCTCACAGGGCACACTAAAAATGAAACAGAAGACGACTCACTCAAATTCTTCCATGACAAGGACGTTTAAGTATAGGCAGTATATCTACGTTTTAATTGATTTAAAGTAAGTTCAATATTTAATTATTTCATAAAACAGCATTTATTTGGTGTTAACAATATTGTAATTTAAAAGCAAAAAATGCAGTAGAAGAAGGGTCTGAGAGCACGAAGGAGATGGGGAGTAGAGACTGGAGAACCACTGCATAAGTTACAGGAATGCCCTTTCTCTTGTGATGGGAAGGCTAGCCAGCAAGGTCATGAGCTGGAAATCACTTACTTCATCTGACTTGTATTACCTGTTACTCTGTTGGTTTTTAATCTGGTGATCAGTTAATGTATGACTGCAGTAGTAGGGGTTCCTATCTATTACCGCTGCCTCACCACCTGAAAGTAGTAGATATATATAACAAGGGCACTTAAGCTGAAGTTGGTGAAACCACACTAAATTTCCAACGTCTTAATATGACACTAGAATTGTGAACTCTGTAATACAATTGTATCAAAGTCTTAAAATGAAGAAGCAACATTCTGATGATGAAATACAGTCTTTGTTCCCTCTTCAGAGCACATAGGTACTATGAAATTTCCTTAGCTCAGATTACTGGGAAAGCCAAACAGCAGGTGTTTTCCACAGTAGTACCCTCTGTTACCATCATCCTGATGAACTGTATGAGAAATAATGGACAAAGTTGTAACACAGATCATCTATTTTTGACAAATGTTATGCTAGAACATTGCTGGGAACACCCATGTGCAACTTGCCTGACTTTCTGGGAGGAGGAATCGAGAAAGGAATGTGCACACCCAACATTTTCCACACACAGAGTTGGTGAGACAAATACAAAGGGGACAAAAACTGAAGTGAAATTTAACCTATACTATGGAGCAGACTTGTCCATTTATCAGGCTTCTTGATGGACAAGATTTCCAAAGGACTCAATGCTCAATAGCTCCCATTTAGAATAATTGGACCACTTCACTTTGGTGCCAGATAATATGATTAAGTTCTTGAAGATCTCACTTGATTCCTTTGATCTTAACCCTTCAGAAATTTCCTGAAGACCACAAGTAACACTTGGCATGCTTTTTTTATGGTACCACAGATGATTGACAAACCAGCCCATCCTGGGAGTCACTGCATTGCATATGTGTTCCTATAGCCTTGAAGGCCTTCCTAGACCTTTGCCTTGGCAAAAGCAGTGGCCATGCCAGCAACNAAAAAAAAAAAAAAAAAAAGGCAGACCAACGATGCAGAGAAATGAAACAGAAAATAAATACTTCAGGTGAAATATGGTTTTCTGTATGCCTGTGTGTTGTAACTGATTTACTTGGGTGAAATAAGCAAACCTCTTATTGAGGCCTTTCTTACACCTGTAAGCTTCTGCTTACGTTCTCTAGGGGTTCAGCTAACACTGCGGTCATATAAGGTCAGTCTCCTTCAATGAGAACCTACTTCCAGAGAAGTCATAGGAACAGCACTCTACCAGAGACTTTGGTTTCCTCAGTTACACTTCGTTGACATCAGCCAAAATGTAGAAAAGTTGTCAGAGAACAACAGACAAATGGACATGGGCTGACAGCGTGATCACCCAAGTCTTTTTTCCATAGGCTGACAGGCTGCAGAGTTGAAGTCAGGCAACTGAAAGCTAGAAAATGATATATCCTGCTAACTGGGCCAAAGCATGTCTTGAGAACTGTCGATGACAAATATGGTTAGTTTTTTCTACTCTTATTCTTAGCTATTCTGAAATTTTACAATGCAGCACACAGGGGCACTCAATTCACCATTGAAAATCAGAGGCCTCCAAACCACAAAGCACCTTTCCAGGGTTCATTTGTTAAACACACAGCTGGTCACAGCCATCATGAAAGTCCTGCGTTCTTGGGTCTTGCAGGATTAATCCAATTACTTGAAAAACACCTGGGAGCAAATAAGAATGTGACTTCCAAAATAAAACATGCATCATGTTTATGGGTATGCACTGTCTATCTCTTGCAAGTGAGATTTCATTCCTCCATAGTGCTAATTTCCGCTAAAAATAATGACAGCCAGCAAAGACTCAGTGTCAACAAAACATTAACATACTGCAAGCATGTTGCCAGGAAATAAAAGAAGGGCTTAAGGCCAGACAGTCTGCAAGGATTAGACTACCTGGCATGTGAATGGGAGATTCCATGTCAGAGCATGAGCAGGGAAGACACCTAGACATGCCAGTCAAAACACCTAAAACTTAGACCCAGGAGCAGCCTATTGCAGCAAGGTTTTTTCCTAGTGTGGTATGCACAGATGCCACCAAGCTCCCCCTCACCTCTCCCTCACTCACCTTTTCTCTGAGTTGTTTTTCTGTGTAGTTAACATAAATCTTTCAGATGCTTCCAGAGCCATGCCAGAGCTCTGCAGAGTGGGACTGTGCCCCTGACAGTGCTGCTCATTTAACTCCCCTGGGGAGTCGGAGGGGCTAAGCTACATCTGGTGTACACCACAGCAAAATGGAGTGAGCCCTTGGAGTGCAAGTGGATGGTTCTTATTTTAAAACTCTGTCCACAGCCCTAATTGTGTGGAGCAGCCTTAGTTTTTATGAAGTCCCAATCCTGGATTTCACCGAACCATCCAGCTCCTACAACTGAAAGGAGAAGAAAAGTCTTAGGTAGAGGCTTGACAAAACCCCACAAGCTTATCCTTATTATGTTGCCTGCCTACAAAGCTGAGATCTGTCATGTCTACAGACCTCCAGTTTATCCCATTTAATTACGTCTAAGTACCTGTTCTTAAGTGCTGGAAGTTCCCTCTTTTCTCCCTCCCCTGTTTCTCATTAGCTAGATGAGGCACCAAGTGCAAGGCTTGTTTCAGAAAGGCAGATTCACATGATGTTCCCTGGTTTTTCACACTTTGCAGGACACAAAGTGAAACTTATTGAAACAGCCATAGATTAGTAAGAACAGACACAAGACATTTTTGTCTCCTGAGTATGATGACAGCTGTCACTGTGAATGGAAAGGAGGACAACCCGATATGGATGACACATGTATGAGACAGTAAACAAGGTAGTGCCGACCATAGATGTTCCTTCTAATTTGGATGGGATTTGCTACAATAAGTTAATGTCCTGCTCTGGAACTTATTCAGTTTTTTATCAAAGCTTTCTCAGCTGCAGGGCTTAATTAACTGGGATTTTTTTTGGCCAGGGGCAGGGGGAGTATGAGGAATTGTCTTAAATGGGAGTCATTCCTTTTTAAAATCCCTCTTACTCTACAGCAATCAATCACATAATTATGTATAATACATTCTGGTGTAACTCAACCTTTGGCCTGCACTACACGGGGGAAATTAACCAGCAGAGCTATTCCATAATAACTTCCGTTATTGCTATTTTGGTATAATTTAACTATTCTGGAATAACTCCCTGGTGCAGACATTCAGTTCCAGAATAAAAGTTATTTTATTCCAGAATAATTACTCTGCTTCCGAGGGGGAATAATCATTCAAGAATAAAGTCACTTTTATTTCAGAATCATATATACAGGGAGTTACTTGGGCATAGCTCCTCAAAAAAAGTTATTGTAGTGCCAGTTAATTTTCTCATGTACGCAAAGATGTTAGTAGCCTTCAGCAAAGTTGTGTCTTATTATACTTATCTGTGTTTATATGCTAATCTGCATAAAATTAAGCACTAAGATTTAAATGGAATCTGTTAAGCTGTGTGAATTTTCTTTTTTACCTTGTCTCACACATAGACACTTCAAGATTTTGTAATAAACACATACCTAACCTGAAGAAAAAAAATCTATTTGCATACTTTCCTCTGCATAAATTGTATTATATAATCTGTCAGTGCAATCTGAAGTGTATTTTCTACAGTTTACAAAAATAGTGTAACAAACGAACAAGCATACACGCACACACAAAACTACTTTAGATTTGGGAATTGACTTGGTAAACATGTAAAATGACTGCAAAGGCAACTTTAAAGCAATTATATGGAACACATCCTCCTAGAAGATCCTCCTAGAAGCTATGCTAAGGCAAATGGAGGACAGGGAGGTGATTCAAGACAGCCAGCTTGGCTTCACCAAGGGCAAGTCTTGCCTGACCAATCTGGTGGCCTTCTATGATGGAGTGACTACATCAGTGGACAAGGGAAGAGCTACAGATGTCATCTATCTGGACTCCTGTAAAGCCTTTGACATGGTCCCACACAACATCCTTCTCTCTAAAGTGGAGAGATATGGATTTGATGGGTGTACTCTTCAGTGGATAAGCAATCGGCTGGATGGTCACATCCAGAGAGTAGTGCTCAACAGCTCAATGCCCGGATGCAGATCAGTGACGAGTGGTGTCCCTCAGGGGTCCGTATTGGGACCAGTCCTGTTTAATATCTTCATCAATGACATAGACAGTGGGATCGAGTGCACCCTCAGCAAGTTTGCAGATGACACAAAGCCGAGTGGTGCGGTTGACACACCTGAGGAACGGGATGCCATCCAGAGGGACCTGGACAAGCTTGAGAAGTGGGCCTGTGTGAACTTCATGAGGTTCAACAAGGTCAAGTGCAAGGTCCTGCACCTGGGTCAGGGCAACCCCTGGTATCAATACAGGCTGGGGGTGAAGGGATTGACAGCAGCCCTGCAGAGAAGGACTTGGGGGTATTGGTGGATGAAAAGCTGGACATGAGCCGATAATGTGTGCTTGCAACCCAGAAAGCCAACCATGTGCTGGGCTGCATCAAAAGAAGCGTGGCCAGCAGGTCGAGGGAGGTGATTCTGCCCCTCTACTCTGCTCTGGTGAGACCCCACCTGAAGTACTGCATCCAGCTCTGAAGCCCTCAGTACACAAAACACATGGACCTGTTGGAGTGGGTCCAGAGGAGGGCCACAAAAATGATCAGAGGGATGGAACACCTCTGAGAGAGAATTGGGGTTGTTCAGCCTGGAGAAGAGAAGATCTGGGGAGACCTTATTGCAGCCTTTCAATACTTAAAGGGGGCTTATAAGAAAGACGGGCAAAGACTTTTTAGTAAGGCCTGTAGCGATAGGACAAGGGGTAATGGTTTTAAACTAAAAGAGGGTAGATTCAGACTAGATAAAAGGAAGAAATTTTTTATGGTGAGGGTGGTGAAATATTGGAACAGGTTGCCCAGAGAGGTGGTAGATGCCCCATCCCTGGAAACATTCAAGATCAGGTTGGACAGGGCTCTGAGCAACCTGGTCTAGTTGAAGATGTCCCTTCTCCTTGCAGGGGGGTTGGACTAGATGACCTCTAAAGGTCCCTTCCAACCCAAACTATTCTATGATTCTATGATTCAATGATTCTATGTTTCAGTCATAGTAAGGTTGCAGTCTGAATGAGCCAGAAGTACAAAAGCGGAACCTTGGAGACAACATTAATTCATTGATTTTCATAAGTGTAAAGAGTAATAATTTGGTTTTCATGTCTGAAGAAGTTTTTCAGCAGTATTCACTAACATTTTGGTAGTGCTTTAACCAATGCTATGGCAAAAGAAGTTTCCAGGTTTAGCATTTGATTATAGTTCAGACTACAAAAGGCCAGCAGAAGTTTGGAGACACATCCCTACCTGGTTAGCCAGAGACTTCCTCTGAACTGGTTTGATGTCAATAGAAACATTCCCATTGCATTTCAGTCAAATCCTGACTCTGGGCCAAGGTGCAAATTAATAAGCATTTCATGAGAATTTTTCAGTTCCCCTAGTTTCAGTGATGGGAAACTGGACATAAAAGCAAACAAACAAACAAAAATGTTACTTAACCTTAAACAGATTTCTGTCTATAAATTTAAAGTTTAAATTAAAAAAAAAAAAAGAAAAAAAGAAAGGAAATCTCTTACATATAAACAATGTTGTTTTGTTTCGATTCAGATCAGAAAGTGAAGCTGGTAAACTAGTATTTATTTGAGGTTAGAAATGTTATTTCACAGTTATTCTGCTGTCTGTGAAAATCATGTATTTTGAGTAGGATCCTGACAGCTTCTGAGCTGCTTCTGTCAGGAACTCAGCACCTGTCAGAAGCAAACCCTTAGGTACTTCTTTTTAATACACAAATTTATATATACTCTATGTTAAGGGAGTTGGCAGATAGACAGTTTGGTGTGTATTTTGAAGAAATAGTAAACTGTTCTTCCACAGTGTAGTTATATACTGCTTTCATGGTCATTAAATCCTATTTTAACTTTATCCAGTCATTTTCTTTCATTTCTATTGGAAAGATAGTTTTAGACTGAAAATTGCCCCCAGTCATACTGAAAATGAATGAGGACATTTCTGCAAAGTTTGAGGAAAGATATTTAGGATTATTCTGGAATTATTGTAATAAATTTTGCCTGGATTTTAATCATCTGTTCTTCAGTTCCTTCAAATTTTCAGTACTATCACCTTGGGATGAGGTGGCTGTATTCGGAATGCAAAGCTTGTATTTAAATTAATTAAGGAGTTGAATTGGATTAGTTGGGAATCTTTTGGGGGAGTTGGCCAACGATTTCAGGGACAAAATCTCAAGCCATATGTATGATGCCTACCTTGTTTTTAAGTTTGTCAAGACACAGAGTACACTATTGTCATGTGATAATCTAAGTTGATTTAGAGCACAACCTAGTCTTGGTCTGAAGATGTAATATAGAGTTTGTCTTCTGCACATCTCTCCATTCTATAATTAAATGTATTCATTCAAAATCCATCTCAAAAAATCCCACCTAGGAACCATGAGATATTAAGTTGCTAAAAAACCCCCACTTTATAAGACAAGGAGGTTTCCTCTGGATAATCAGCATAGTTACAAGAGTATGGAAGAATTTATTTATATGGGTGTCTAAAACAATTTACATTCTAATCCATTTCATTCAGAGTTGTTTTCATTTAACAGATGGAGACAGTTTTGCAAACAGTGTTTGCACCTGCAGTGTGAAGTAGCTCTTTTTGGGTATATATTTTGGTGACAGTAGACCTACAAAGTGATCTGTATGACATTACTGTGTTCTCTCAGAAGTAACTTTCTGAATGTTGAGAATGGAAAGCTGGCTGAAAAGCCTAATAAAACAATATGATGAGGCACTCCCTTGCCAAATTATATTTTCTATTTTTCACAATGATGTCTGAAAGTGGCACATTTGTTCTGACTTTAGCTGTATCATTCAAAAATAGCCCATTTCTTTTGACTTTTAATTTTTTATTTTGCTTGAGAATTTTGCATGCCCAATTTCAAATCAGAATGAGTTTTTCTATCCCAGATTTAAGAGTCAGCTTGATAAATTATCATTATTATTGTAACAGTTTTACTTTAAAGCTGAACTAACATTCATTAAATTTCATAAATCTTTATTTTTATGAAGCTTGATACTAGTTTGCTATACCAGTAAGAAAAGGTAACAAAATTGCATGTGTCGGTTATGTGCTGTTCACACAGAGAAAATACACATTTTTAGGCAAAATAAGTTAATAATCTAAGGCCTGTTAAGGGATTTAGGGCTCTTTTTAGACATATGGTTGGTAACAGCCCACTCTGAACAGTGTTCCTGCCATCTGCAAACACATTCCTGCACTCATGCTTGATAAAAGGCACAAACAATTCACAACCCCTCTCTTTCAGTAACTTGACTGGGATGTTCCTGTGCATTGCCAAAGATAACAGCATTGCTGCATTTACACTACAGGCTGATGGTGGTCCTAGAGTGTGGTGCAGTGGTAGAGCAGCCATACATTTTCTTCCAGTGTTTCCTGGCTAGAAACCTGTATTTGTGCTTTATACTTCCAAGTCCGATGTTTTGTGAAGTGTCTGATTTGCTGTGTGTGAGCACTACCTTCCCAGGAAATCCCAGCAGGTCAGATTTATTGAGTATACTGCAGTTAACATTTGTCATGTACTTCTGCATGTCCAGAGTCAAGCCAAAGCTCTGCTGATCTGACAGGTTGATGGGATGCCAGCAGTCCCAGACATATGCCTACATTCCTTCTTCCAACTGGACAAAAATTTCAGCTGGAAAAAAAAAGATGTCATTTGGAGAGATCTAAATGTTCCATAACCAAAATTCATGGGTTTAAACTATCCAGGAACTCTTTTTCTAGGTCACCATCATTCTTGAAGGCTTTGAGTCAAGTCATGAAATGTACTATATGTAGGAAACAAAGAGATTTAGTTATATACAGTAAAATAAGGAAAAAACAAACAGATATAATTGGGTGAAGAAAGGNTCAGTACCAGTGGGACTAATGGGACAAATCTGCATATCTTAACCAGACTTTCTTCTACAATCCAATACAATTACAAGGTTTAAATTCAGACTCTTGTAAGAGTGCTCCCTTTCATTTCAGTCACATATAGATCTCAAGATTAACCGACTCAAGTGTAGTGCATAGTCATATGCTGATAGTGCTTGTGAATACCCATGCTCGTAGTGTGGGGCTAGAAGCACCTAGGAAGTAAATACCTGGCTGATTTCTTCATAAGCTCCACCAAAAACCCTGGCAAGGGATATGGGGTATACTGCTGGTTGATATGGCAGAGCTTATCCAAATGATCTCTCTGATAGAGGCAGCACCAGGGGCTGCTTGGGCCAAACCTGCCTCTGGGAGCTCTTGGAAGCATAAAGGCACTATAGGTCTCTATGAGTGGTTGACAAGAGAATACGAAAGGTTGGACAAGCCATTGCTTCTTCAGTCTTACTTCCAAAGCCCAGCTGGATACACTACAGGGTGAAAGATGGAAGAGACCGGTCAGGTTTGGACACTGCCCACTGTGGATTTTTTTTTTTCCCTTATACTTCGAAAAGGATTTACAAGAAGCAGCAGCTGGCTGGAGCTACATTATCACAGCACTGGGAAATTCAGCGGGTATCATCAGATTTTTGTGAACTAATGTCAGGCTTCCTGAACTGCTGCATTATTTGTGCCCTGTGGGAATGCAGCCAATATTGTCTCAGTATCGCTGGAGCAAATCACAGAACAAAACCTGCTGATGATTTCCTGTTTCAATACTCCTTATCTGCCACCCTGTTGCCAGTGATTTCATGAAAGAGATATCACAGCCCATCCAGATGCACTGGACACCTGATTTATACTTCATTACAAGGCACCCCCTGTTGCCTGTCCTACTTGCCTTGCCCTTGTATGCATGCATTTTTTGATTTAAAAAAAAAAAAAAGAACCCACCCAAAATTGCCTTGGGATCACCAGGAGAGCTCAACNAAAAAAAAGAGGCTAAATTTTCAAAGGCACTCAGCATGTGTTTAAGCCTCTAGATAAACTGTCTGCATTTTCAGGGAAAGTTTGGCTCCTAACAATTTCCACTAGTCTGCATTAAGCACCCCTAAAAAATTGGGGCCTTACTGTGGAGAATGATCATTTTGGACATTCTGGTCCTGTATGGTTAAAAACCAGATGTCTCAGACTGTGGAACAGCCACCCCCAAATTGTCCCTTTTCCTGTCTAGTGCAAGGACCTTACTTTGCAGACTATCATGCATACAATGCACCTGTCCTTGCTTCAGATCCTGGTTACCCTGGTGAAATTAAAATGCGTATTTCCTTTCTCATATTTCCCCTTGATGTCTCTCCCCCTGTGACACGGTGTCATACAAGTTGAAGAAGCAGCCTGTGTAACAGAGAGTGACACAGAATAATGCATCATGTCAAATATATGAAACATTTTAAGGTATCACAGACCTGGAGGATTTCAGATAAAAAGAAACAATTGCTTGAATCCTAGAAAAAGTTATAAAAATCCACAGGGAATTTGATATTTATACTTGAGCTTTAATGATGCCTCTGATTTCTGTTTAATGTGGAGGCATGTGCACTGTTATGGCTGTAATATTAAGGCTGTAACTGCCATCAGCTTTTTAAGAGTGTTGTTTTTAAAGGTCAGACTTAACGTTGTGTGCTTTGGGGATTTGTCACTCTTTTTTCCTATGGACATTGATGATGGAGGCAGGGTTGAGCCAAAAGATATCAGTATCTTCTGGTAATTGGCTCTCTACCAAGTGACAGTGAAGTAGGATTTTTCTTTGATTTTCATGTTGCTTTAGCTTCATGACTCCCCCGATTTTGTCGTTTGTGATGCTGTGTGGCAGCTGGACACACTCTGTGCTGAGGGCTGGTCTACAGAAGGACTGTGGAAAGCTACAGCGAACCACCTAGAGGTTTTAACCCAAATTCGTGTAGAGGGAAGAAGGTCAAAGTCCATGTGATGTGCTATTAAGTTACAAGGGTAGGCCAGGAACCTCCCACAATATCTTCCTCTTTCTTTTTGCCAGGAAATTTATTCCCAGAATGCACTAACAACAGTACTGAGATTAATTAGACTAACTAGGAGACTGAGCCACATTCTTACCCTTTTACAATTTTTTTTTTCTGATTTTTATATTATTTAATCTGTTACTCTGATGAAGACTCATTTTTATTGTGTGCTGAAACATAAAGTTCTCCACAAAAGACCACTGCCTAATTGTAAGAAAGGGAGCCACTGGGGAGAAGGTATGAGGAGAGGCTCCAGCACAGCCGCAGAAATCCAGTGGCTGTTTAAGTATGAAAATTAATTGACGTTTGAGAGAAAAAGATAAATAAAGAGGACTTGTTAAATTTAGCATTATCAAGGCAGTGCCACTAGATTTGTTTAACAGCCTAGCTTAGGTAAGAAAGAGCAATTCTTTTTATCAGATGTGGGTCCCAAGACTTCCTGCATGACCAGAAAGAATATCAGCTTTGAGACACATGTTTTGTACATGAAACCAAAAGGAAAGCAACACCTTAAGCCTTTATAAAAGTTCTGGGACTTTTGAGTCATACAAGCAATGTTTTTACAACGAGGGAGAGTTTGCAGCACTCATAATTTATTGTTAGTTTCTGGAAGATTTCTGAGGAGTCATATAAAAAAGACTATTAGAAGTTCTTAACTGAAGCTTAGAAAAAAAAATGTAAAATGGTGTCAGTCTGCAGAATAGAGACAGATCAGTCTCAACATGTTGGAGAGAAAGCTCAGTGCTCAGTGGACTAGGTTACCAAATCACAGAGTCAAAGCAAAACTGAGAGAGCATAAGGAGCCTTAAAAATTTGGCCAAGAATGGACTAGAATAAGCAGCATGAGAGATTGCTTGCTTCCCATTTTGAGCACAAACATAAGTAGCATCCAATCGTGAGACAGAGCTAAAAACAAATCTTGAAAAAAGCAATGGTTGTTGTTTTTGTAGAAAATGGATGGAGTCTGAAAATATGCCTGAAACCAGGTTTCACAGAGACAAAATGTACTGTAGAGGGACAGGAGTCCACATTAAAAAATTTAGATAGAGGAAAGCTGAACTAAATGTAAATCTGGAAATAATAAAGAAAAGGCAATTTTCCAGTATATATGCAAATTCCACAGGGAAAAGTCCTAAAATAAATATTTTCGGTATAATTAAAAGTTTGATAACAGGAGAAAAGGTAGAATAAAGAACACAATATGATTTTGTACATATAACTCTGCTCAAGAGAACATAAGTTCCATGATCCAACATTGTCAGAGATTTGTATATGTTGCATAAGGATCCTGCAATGTTATCCCAGCTATTCAGAAACAATGGTGTCAGGGTTCTGATGCATGAAATGGATGTTTTCTAGATAATGCATACCAATTACGATAATGTCTGCTAAAGGGTTACAATCTGACAGCTCTGACTCTAAGCATTTTGCAAGGATTATTATTTTAAATACACTATATCAAGTGCAGGATAGCTACAATCTAATAATCTGTTAGGAAAATGATGTCTGAATTGTTAAAGGATGTTTTTCCTAAAAGGCTGGAAGACAAAGTTCCAGTCTAGTTAGTACTCTAGTTCTGCCAAATCACTGAGCAGCACCTTTGAAATGCACCCTGTCCCTTCCTGAATTGTTGATAGACAGCTGAGGACTCAGCTACCAGGTAATGATGTGATCACTCGTGTGACCATAAAGACTATTGTGAAGTTTTATAAACACAAAGAAAAAATTGTTGAAAGTTGAAAATCTGTTTTGATGAAATGGACATATGAGTCTGCCATTGTACCGGCAGCTGGAATGAAATGTAAGTGTGAATACAGGCATTCTCCTGGAGATTTGCCTTCTTTGTAGGAGCTGCATTCTGAAGAACAGAAAGACTTCAGGAAGAATGAAAAACATCTGCAGCTTCTTCCACCACAGTACACA
>WAAD01040580.1:128135-144382 GCA_013389945.1 Fregata magnificens | reverse complement strand
GGCCTGCGGCCAAGCACCGAGCCCCAAGAGCCCCTCCCACCCCACCGAGCGGCCCTTCCCCATTCCCCGCGACCCTCCTCCATGTCCCCCGCGCCCCTCCAGCCGCAGCTTGCCATAAAGCCACCCCATTTGAGGGTGGTAGAGGGAGAGTGAGGAACAATCCTTAAATATTGCAGGAACCAGCTGTACCTGGGCACTGCAGGGGCAGGCACAAGGTTAAATATTTAATGCCTCACATTTCATCCTGATCTTTTATTAACTGTGTTATTTACTTGCTGCATGCTGGTGGGGGCAAGGTGGTGGGCACCAGAGGCTCTCCCTCCTATCCCCGCCCCGTGCCACCCAGGGGCTGCCTGCTGCCACTGCCCCTTCCCCACGGTGCCCCGGCAGGGACTGGGGGCCTTCCCATGGCAGTGGGCAGGCTGGCTGGGCTTGGGCCCCTCCAGCCCCAAACGGTCCCCGAGCGAGCAGCCTCTGTCCAGCCTTTGCGCCATTGCCTTTGCCTTTCCTGGCCGCGGGTGTTCACCAGGCAGATCCAGCGCCACAGGCAGGGACGGCCGCTAGCCCGCCACCTCGGCCCCAAAGCCCCTGAAAAACCCTCCTTTCGTATATGCACGTATATGTGTGTGTGTATATCTGCACGTATGAATATGCATATTTTAATCCAAATGTAAAGTTTTAGAAAAATTATTTTTGGTTTGTTTGCCTTATTGGGGGAGTTGGGGTTTTTTTATTTAAGGAAAGTGTTCTTTCAAAAGCTGGAAACATTTCAGATCGTGTTTCAAGGGAAGGAGAGACTGAGAAGATGTTTTGCAGCATTTTTCAAAACTCCTTACCAAAAATTGCCGGTTTTCCTTAGGCGGTTTCTCTGCTCTCTTGTCTTGGAGAGTGACACAGGTAAACCTGGAACAGGCAGCTCCGGAATGATGGATGTCACACGCGTCTTCATCACCCTCCATTAATGATTGACGTGGGCCCTGGAGCAGGACAGCCTGTAACCCAGAGATTAATTTCCTTCAGCATGTGCTTGGACTGGGGAGAAAACAACTGCAGTTAACCCTTTGCACCCACAGGCCTCTGGATGCAGCAGCAAAGCGAGCTGGTCCCATTCCTCCCTCCAGGCATAGGGACGCAAGGTGCAGGGCAGAGGACAACGCAGCTGAGACCAGCCAGCAAACCCGGGCTGAGCCCTGGCTGCCGCCGCCCACTGCAAGATGCTCAGCCGGGGACCCAGCTGCTTTCCACAGCAGCCACGGACTTGTGCCTGGTAGCGGCAGTGCTTGGAAGAGCCCCAGAGGACGAGGGCATTTGAAATCCATGCCAGGATCGAGAGGCGAGTGCTGTAAACAGCAGTTCTGTTTATAACTAGCAGAGAAACCAAACAGGCCTGGGCTTTGGGACACTTGGGAGCTCCGTTTGCCATTAGAACCCAGATCCAAGCAAAACGGGTTGCTGCTTCTGGAATTATGCCAACGATTTTACCTTTCAGCTCCCTCCCCAAATGCCAGCCTGGGGCATGGGAGCACACAGCCTCCTGCCCTTGCCAGGAAGGGCAGCCCCAGCTCTCTTCCAGCTCTGTGCTGTGGGTCAAGTAATTTCTCTCCCCACGCGCCTCCTTTGCACAGCTTCCCATACCCAGCACATCTCCAGAGTGGACAGTCAAGGGCAGAGACCATCACATTTCTCAGAGATGCCTGTAGGCAACCAGGGCTCACTGCTCTCGGGGCAGCTGAAGCCTGCACAAACAGTGTCTCCTCCAGCCCCCGCTCTGAAACCTTCCCGAGTGCCCCTTCTCCTGCCTGCGCTGCTCAGCTCAGCTCTGCTTTGCTCCATCCCTTCCAAACGCAGGCACTGGGCAGGTCGGGGTGAAAAGCCCCATGCAACCATCTGGCATCCAAGGGGGCTGCTCTCATAGCGCAAAGCTGCTGTGTGTCCAGTTTTGGAGGTGTATTTGCTGGCCTGACAGGAGACTGCTGGGGATGGGAAGGGAGATGGGGGCGTGGCTGGGACCCAGCACTGCCTCAGTCTCTTTGCAGTGGCTGGGGATGCCCCATTCTTTGCAGACTGCTTCCCTGCAACTGCCTCTTCAGGTCCATGCAGGTTCAGGGCCTGTTGAGTTTAAGCACATGGGCAAACTCAGCCCTGGGTGGGCTTTTTGGCAGCCAGGTGGTGGTGGGTTTGCACACAGGGTTTTTGGGTCAGTAGGGCCATTATGGGGCAGGGGGAGCAGAACCAGGGTTACCAGATTTAGAAGATTCAGATTTTTCCCTATGGGTACTCATCAACCAATTTGCCTGGCCTGTGGAAGCAGGGAGCAAAGATGATCGTGAAGTTTCCAAACCATCCCATTTTCAGCTTCTCACTTGCATACTTGAATGAGGAGCCTTGAACTCAGCGGAGCTGAGTTCCTGGCACCATCAGACAACGTGAATTTCCCTGGGCATTTATGCCAGCAGCTAGCACAAACAGGGGCCTTGTCCTGGCTGGAGTCTGTCCTGCAATAAACAGGAGATGAGAAGGGAAACTGAGGGAAGGGACTGGCAGCAAGTCCACAAGAGCGGAGCCAAAGCTGTACTAGAAATCAAGGTTCTCCAGCCACGCTCCTGGGACAAAACCACAGGTCCCCATCCCCAGGACCCCAGTGCTGTCACCTGCTCTTTAAATCCATGTGTCCCAGAGCATCTGCAAGACAAATCACATGCAGGAGCTGGGGGGACCTCTCCTGCCATGCCTGGGCAGGGCCCCCCCAGCACATTGCAGAGCCGATGTGCTCCTGCCCGCAGCCCCTGCACTGCTGCACTCCCACTGTGCCAGGGACATCTCGTCAACACAGGGCTGTGGACTGGGGGGACGCCTGCAAGAGAGATGTGGGAGCCCTTAGAGCAGCCCAGCAGCTGACAGACTCTCGTCTCTGCCGCTGCCTTCGATCTGTATGTTGGCTCCTGTTTGCACTTACTGGCTTTGAGTGGTTTTTAATTATTGATGCCTCTTTTAGCTTTTATCTCGTGCTCACTGCAGCCAGGAAGGGCTTGGCGTTCCTGCATTAGTGATGAATTGGGAAGGAGGCCCTGCTCCACTGCGCTGCAAAGCATTCCTGGCTTGCAGGCTGTGCCATTGTTTCAAGCAAAGCTGCGCTGAAAAATGAGGAGGGTGGGAGCGGAAGGGGGATGTGGTGGAGGCGATTCCCACTGCTGCCACAGAGATCTGTCCTATGGGGAAAAGCTGAAGGGGATGGATTGAGAATCAAACAGGTGTGGAAACCTCCTTCACCCAGTGAAAAACTGGCACCCGCTCACCTCATCGAGGAGGAAAGATGCCATTTTATGACCCCTCCAGTGACAGGCAGGTGGAAGAGGAAGAGATGTGAGGCAGCAGAGTTTTGCCAAGCCCCTGGCAGCTGCAAGCAGGAATCGATGTCAAACCTAGGTTAAATGCTGTGCTGCTCTGTGGTCAGGGCACAGGCCGCTGGTGGACGGGGTCCTGCCCCCACCCTCTGGACTTGGCCGGCTCTCCATCCACCGCAGCTGAAAGCTCTTTGGACTGTGGGACAGTGGCTGTCACTAGGTTTCTCTCTATCCCCCCTTAATGAGCCAGGGCTTTGCCAAGCTTTTCCAAGGATCCCGGTGCCAGGAGAGCTGGTTCTCAGCCTGTCTGCCTGTGTCCCTCCCGCACTCTTGCATCACAACCTCTTGCACACAAAGAGAAGGGGTTTCTCTGCCAGTCTGAAACCATCCCTGATCAGCAGAGCTTTGGAGGCCCCACATCACCCGCTTTCACGAGCGTTGAGCCTCTCCTGCCAGGGCAGGAGACGGGCGCATGGCTCTGATCATGAGAGAGGTTACAAGGCAGAGCAGCCCCTTTGGAAGGAGAGAAACTGTTTCCTCAAGCCTGCAGCTACTGGGAGAGTCATGAGGCAGGTGTTTTTAACCCTTTTTTTACTGCTGGTATGGGTTAGATTTGCAGATTTTGGTATGCAGTTAGATTTGGGCCCAAATCTGGTAAGGTGCTATATGAAATGACTCCCTTTGGAGATCCAGAAGCAAATCTGGTGGTTGCAAACAGAGGCAGGCTGGAAGCATGGGGAACTGCAGCGCTGCTTGTCCATGGGACGGGATACCAGGGTGCCTCCTACCACCCTGAGAAACACTTTGGGTGCGAAGCCAGCACGCTTCAGGAATGGGTCACTGGGGGAAGCAGCAGTGGAGCATGAGGTTCAGCTCAGCATCTTCTGGGAGGTGCAGGGGATTTGGAGAGCCCGAAAGCTCTGTCTTTATACTTTACAGTGAGTTAGTCTCCCACAGGGAGCAAGGAGATATCCACAGCCCAGTCAGGAGCAGCTCCCCGGCCCCAGCCTGCTGGCAGCCGAGGATGCCTGGCCAGCAGCCTTGTGGTTTGTTCGACCCCTTGCCCACTGAACTGAGGCTGTTAATTAGCTCTAACAACAGGGACGTCTGTTCCTCTGAAATCGCCAGCCTGAAAACACCCCAGACCAATTTCTCCTAAATCCTCCTCCCTTGCACATCCATCAGGAATAACATCCACTTACAGTGCTCCCTACCCCCAGGCTGAGTTTGAACCAGTGACCTCGAGGTGAAAGTGCTTGAAAAGTTGCAGCCCTCCCCACAGCCAGCATGCTCCCAGCAGGGTTTTCAGCAGCACTTACAGAGCAGAGATGGTTTTAGCAAGTGTCGCATCGCAGCAGCCCCTGGCCCGAAGCTGCGTTGGCCTTGCACATCAGAAACCTGCTCGCTCAGCGTCAGCGAGGCCCTCGGAGCAGCGGCAAGACCAAGGGGTCAGACTGCAGCTATTGGCAGCGTTTCAGCCGGCTCCTGACCAGCAGCCCCTGCGCAGCGCGGGGTGGGGGGCCAGACGTTGAACCTGTCTGCCCAGTGCTCCGGCCCCCAAGGGCACTAAGGTAGGCCAGCCCCTGCCACGCAGCAGCTCTGCTCTTGCCACGGGCTCCATGCTCTGGATCTGCCCTACAGCGGCTGAGCAGCCAGCAGTGACAGCTGCGTCAGGAGCATTGGGCCCTGCATGGGGCGCCTGGTTTGGCAGGGGACAGCGCTGAGACCCCCAGGCAGCCCTGCAGAGTCCCAGCCAACAGCCAAAGTTCAAAGACCACTACCGGAGCTGTGCTCCTCTGCAGACCTGCCCAGTCCCTTGCAAGCCTGTGCCACGCAGCAGCAGCTCTGCTCTTGCCATGGGCTCCATGCTCCGGATCTGCCCCATAGCAGCCAAGCAGCCAGCGGTGACAGTTGCGTCAGGAGCACCGGGCCCTGCATGGGGTGCCTGGTTTCGCAGGGGACAGGGCTGAGACCCCCAGGCAGCCCTGCAAAGTCCCAGCCAGCAGCCGGAGTTCAAAGACCACCACCGGAGCTCTGCTCCTCCATAGACCTGCTCAGTCCCTTGCAAGCCTGTGCCAGGAACCAGCCATCCCCTGGTTCATGCTGGCGAGGCATCACAAGCAGATAAGAGGAGCATTGTCAAGTCCTCGTCTGTCCACAGGCTCTGTAACCCATCTGAGGCCGCAGCACGGCTGTGCCAGGCCTGACCAGCGCTCCCGGGGCAGTGGGACATGGGACCAAGCCACACGCCAGTCCCTCCATCCCCTCTTTGCGGCGGGCTGCCCCGCATCAGAAGAAACCCATCAGAAGCAGCGCTGGGGAAGAGATTGAGCAGAGCTGCAGCCCCGGCAGGCGTTCATGCAGCACCGTACACCTTTCCTCAAGCCTCTCCCACCCTGGACCCGCTGCAGCAGACACAGCCCCAGCCCGAAGCACCACCACTCTGGAGCCAGACCTGGTTCCAGGCCTGGGCTGGTTCAGCAAATCCCACCCTCGGGCATTTGGCCTGATCTTTGCCCAGCGCCAGCAGGACAGAGGCACAGTGGCCACTGCTCGTCTTCTGGCTATCACCAGGGTCCCCCATCTGCACCACCACAGTCCTCCGACCTCGGTGGGCAGCCAGGGGTGCTGACACCCCCCCTAGCCCCAACACAGCTTCCTTCCCAGGGGAAGGAAATTCTCCCACTCCAGCTGGCCCGGGAGATATGGAGGAGAAGATGTTATCAGGGCAGAGCAGGCTCTGAAGCCAGAGAACAACTCTAATTATTGAGACCCAATTCCATTACAGCAATCTCAGCCCCAGGGCAACACAGGCCAGATTTTCCAGAGGGGCCGAGTGGTACAGAAGCAGGTTATCCTCTGCACCCACAGGAAAAATGAATTATGCACGCGCAGAGCAGACCTGCAGCAGCCTACAGGGACCATTCCTATGTGCTACCAAACCACGCTGCTCCTGCTCCAGTGGAGAGCTGATAGCCCTCGGTGGCCCTTCACTCCAGCCCTCCTTGCTTTTCAGTCAGAGAGCTCCGAAGTCTCTTTCGCCACTGCCTGCTTTTGCCTTGCTCTCCAGTTTGTTTTGGCTTTGCCTGGGCACCCTCCTTGCCCTGGCTCCAGCAGACTCCAGCCAACACTCTGGCATGGGCACGCGGCTCCGCAAGGCTGCCTGTGGGAGGGATCGCGTCTCAGAGCAGGATGCAGGCAGCAAAGTTGGTCCTCATTCTGCCAGCAGCTGTGGAGGCAAGAGCAGGAGAGAAGCCAGAACCAGAAGCGTCAATGTTACTTCCCCTCCTCCTGGCTCAAAGAGAAACCTCCAGAGAGAGGGGCGCCCCCCCCCCCCCCCCAGGAAGGGCAGCGCATCGCACCAGGTAGGGCGGGGACTGGTCTGGGACATGCTCACCTGGAGGAGGGAGGGCAGCTCTTCCAGACAGCTCCCACAGCCTGCTGGGAGCTGTGACAGCACATGGGGAAACTGAGGCAGAGTCCAAGGTTAGCTAGAAAAGCTACCTGTTCTCCTCCACCGATTCCCCTATCTGGGGGGAGGCAGGAGAGGGAGGGAAGTATTTTAAAGTCGCTGCAAAGGCGGTAAGAAAGCAGACAGCAAGTCACAGTTTTAACCAACCTTCTTATTTCTTTATTTGAAAGGCACAGCTTGTACGTCCTTGATACAGCATTTTCAGTTCCTCTTATTATAGGTCAAGTGATTAAACACAAAAAGCAAAACAAGATCTTTCTAAAGGACTATATACAAACACCAGATTATTATTTAATTTTATTCTTTTTTTGTTCCATTTTTGGTGGTTTTTTTTTTTTTTAGAAGACACGCTAGCGCACGGAGATAAGAACGGAGAAAGCTGCTGTATCCTCTACATGGGGGCAGGGGTGCAGGGAGGGGGAGGACCAGGAAAGGCTCTCAGTCTGCCTGCCCCTCTGCCCAGCCGCCCAAGCACCCCGAAGCCGGGTGCTATGCCGAAGGGCAGCGGGTGGTGGAGGCTCCCCCTCCAGCCCAAGGCCAAGGAACAGCCAAGGAGAAACCCCGGCGGCTGGAGCACGTTGTACTGCCGCAGGACTGGTTAAGAACAGATACATGCAGAACAGCAAGGTGCCGGCCTGGTATTAGTGCAGGAGGGGCACGGGGACAGAGAGACGGGGACAGAGCCGGGGTGATGCGACGAGATCAAGAGCGCTTGGGGAGGGAGGAGATGGTCTTGGGGCAGGGATCCCAGCAGGGAGTTGTGCAGAAACTGTTAGGATCAAGGAGCATTTTTAAATACCAAGGGGGGAGCAGCAGGCAGAGGGGAGCCACATGGCACTGAGGAGCTGGGGGGCAAGCAGCCCCAGAGCAGCCCAAGCCAGGCTCTGGCTCGGCTCTGTGACAGAGCGGGGACAGGGACGCCAGGCTGGGCACAGGGAGAGCACGATTGGCCACACGGTTACTGCTATGGCGCTTGCATTGCTGCGGAGCTGCCTGTCCGCTGGGATGGTGGTGGGGCACCCCCCAGGCACTGCTGCCCATGGGAACAGGCCTGGCNCAGCCCCCTCCCCCCAGCCCCCCATTCACTCTAATCCGATTTCTCCCCGTCGTCATCTTGGTGGGCATCCCCATCATGGCCGTTCTTGTCCTCCTTGGAGAGGTGAGCCTGGGAGCCCAAAGCTGAGAGCGAGAGGAGCCCGGTGCCGGCACTGACAGCAGGGAGGGACGGGGGCTGGAGGCCCACGGGGAGCGGAGTCAGAGGCAGAGCGAGGGCTTGGAGCTGCGACAGCTGGTGAGCTTGAAGCTGCTGCTGTAGAGAACGATGGACAGACAGGAAGACAAGAGAGCGATATTGTAATTTTCAGTGCACTTGGACCCCAACCCAAAGGTCTGGGCTGCCCAGACAGACTGTGCCAGCAGCTAACCTTAAACCAGGGGTCTCAGGGTCCTGGAGAGCACCACGGCCTCAGGGGAGGGGAAGAAAAAGAGATTCTAGAGTCCTTGGGCTGTGACAGCCTCAAGAGAAGACTCAATAGCGTGACCCAGCACAACACACAGCCCCTAGCCCCCAGGACATCTGGCCTCAGACTCTGGCATGCTCCAAGGATGCAGTTAAAACCCTCCCGACCTTGACCAAGAACAGATGGTGTTTTCATGTCAAGGAGCTACTGTGGTTCCTGCTCAAAACTAAAGCTCCTCTCCTTGCACCCTGCTGCAACAGAGCAGGAATCCATGCTCCCCTGCAAACCCATGCCCGCATCATAACAAGTCTAGACAAAACCAGCCCCATGCCAGCAGGGTGAGTCCAGCACCCACAGCTTCATCCCAGCAGGGCTGCAGCACCGCACATGGAGCAGCCTGCTCCCAGCATGTGGGGCACATCCCCAGGTCATGACTCCCCTGCCCAGCTCTGTCTCAAAGGCCAAAGGCACAGATTCCCATCCCTCCGAACCCAAATGAAACATGCGTCACGTACACGGATGATGGAGTTCAGTTCTGGCGCCGTAACCTGTTTGGCTCGTTCAATGGCTCCCAGGACTTGCTGCTGATGCTGGTGTGGAGAGAACAGAGGAATTCAGGGTCATTTCTAGTATCACAGGGAAGGAGAACAGGGACCCAGCCCTGCTGGGTCTGACACACACACATGTATGTTATCTCAGCTGCTAGCACTGAGATGTCAGGGCACAGAGGCAGGCTGGTTAACCTCACAGCTGGGTCACACCTGCACGCACTTCATTTGTGACAAGGACCTTACACCACTGAAGCCCACAGTAGCGAGGAGCAGGGAAGGAGGCATGCTTGTCTCATTCCAGTTCCTCACCACAGGGTTAAGCAGGTCCCCACTTACTCCCATCCTTGTCCCGCTCTGCACAGGCCCAGCGATCCTTGGCCAGAAGGGCTCTAAAGCAGGCAATGCCTCTCACCCTGCCTCCCCTCTCCTACCCAGACCTGGCACAAAACAAGACCCCCTAACAAACAAAACAAGCCCTAAAATCCGAAGCTCTTGGGAAGCTCTGCACTCCTTGGGACACATCCTGGGTCCCAACTGCAGCTGCTGGAAGATGCTGCTGTGGAAGAGCCCAGCACAGCTGCTCCAAACACAGGCAGGAAAAACAGCTGTATCACATACTTTAAAAAATAAAGGACAACTGTACTTGCTCCTTTGAGAGCACAAGGTCTCCAAACACCAGGCCTGTCCATTGCACTCCAGCAATTGTATTTTCCTTTCCATCTTGGCAGCAGGACAGGGTTAGGGAGGCGGATGCAAAAGGTTTAGTTGTGGCTTAGTTTAGGCAGCTCTGATCTGATCGGCAAGCCACTTTGTCTTGCCTGAGAACAGGTGGGTGGGAAAGACACAGCCTATCCCCCAACCTCACAGCTAACCCAGACCAAGAAACACAGCCTCCATCCCACAGCTAGTCCTGACCAAAAAACCAGCCATGGGAACAGCTGTGGAGTTTAGCCCCTGTGGGGTTGTGTGGAGAGCTGGACTGATACAGCACTAGAGGTGCTTCATCTTCCTCCTGCCTCAGGCAGGAACTCCCAGGCCCTCCCAATTAATTTCTCAGGGGAGTGGGAGGAGCCCATCAGCTGCATTAATTAATGAGGCAGAGGAACGAGATCTCAAGGAAGAGCCATATGGAGGTAAGTTTTAAATGCCCCCCTCCCCCAATTAGCCACCCAAAGCTCCCACTGCCTGTGCAGAAGTGACCAATGACTCAGGAATCACGGGTGGGAAAGAACAGAGCCCATCTTTGTCCACAGCCGCCACAAAGGGGACGGACAGGCACATTAGCCACTGCATAGTACCTGGGGGGGCTGCTTGAAGGCCTCCAGGCCAAACCTGTCTTGAAGGGCTTGTCCCTGTGCAGGGGCTGAGAGCAAGCGACGAGGTTTCCCAGACCAGGGGCAAGGAGCTGCCCATGTGGGAGGGCCGTGGTGCCTCGCTGCCCCACAGCAAGACAGGGGCCTCCGCTCGCCCCTGCCAATGCACCCCTCAGCCTGAGCCAGAGCCGAGTCAGGGGACTCACCTCTTGCGAAAGGTAGGGCAGAACCTGTGCACAAATCCCGTTTAGCCTCTTGACGATTTCAGCCTAGAAGGTGGGAAGAACAGAGAGGAAAGGCATCAGGCAGCTTGGGACTGTCCACCCTCAGCACCAGCTGCCCCACCTTCCCCCTCCCCAGGCAGGGCCCGAATCCCCGAATGGCCCTAAGAAAACACACTCCCCCTGGAAAGATGCTGGCAGTGTCCTGGTGCCATAGGGCGGCCACCTTGCCCCCAAGGTCCCTCCCTACATAGTTAAATGAATCAATGCTGCTGACTGCAAAGAGCAGATTTTCAATATTCTCTTCCCTCTCCAGATCTCCAATATTCATTTAACGAAGTCGGGAGCAACCAGAGAGGAAACTTATTATAGACCCAGGTGGGGATGTGTTGAATTACATTTGCCATGTGGACACACAGACAGACACACATGCTGCTGCCGCTGCCACCAAGACCCCTGCTCTGCCCTGGAAATCAGCTGCTTAGCCTCCCTGGACTCCCCCTCCCCAAAGGCAAGTGTTCACGCGCTGCCAGACTCCTCCCTGCAGCCGAGCTGTGGGACTGGGGCTATTCAAGGAGACCACAGGGAACGGGCAGCTTCTTTGCTAGCCTCATACAAGCAGGTGGCAAATTCTGGGGTGTCAAATGCTTTTCTCCTGGGAAAGAGTAAAGCTACCAGCAAATCACTTTCCAATGGAGTCAAAAGAAATACAGAGCCAAAGGGTTTAAGCACACACCAAAACGAGCCAAGGGGGCTCCACCAGCACCACAGGGGAGTGGACTAGGCTGGGAGACAGTTCATGGGACAGCAGTGAGGATTCGTGGCTCAGATCCTTTACCATGATGCAGGTTTTCCCAGGGAAGCCAGTCTTGTGGGCTTACCAATGAGGGCGATGGGATCAGAGGCATCGAGTGCCTTTGTGGGGAGCAGAATTGTGCTAAGAGGCTTATAACTGAGCCACGATGCACAGACGACTTTGTGACTGGAAGCCAAAGCCAGATAGAGTTAGGCTCAGAGGAGGTTCATGTTGTTAACAGCACAGGTAATTAGCCACTGGGGATAATTAACAACTTAACCACCAGTGAGGGTAACGAACAAACTTATCCAGGCTACAGCAGACTCTCCATCACAAGGAGGCTTTCTTAGAAGGTCTGCCATCGCGTTACCTCATCACAGCCCAAGAGAAGTGCTCTCTGGTCTGACTGCAGCAAGAACCCGGCAGGAGCCAAAGGCATTTTTCATGTCAGGGTGATCACAACAAGCCTTCCCGGGCACCAGAGAAGGCGACAGGGCCAGGAACCCACCCGGGGCCTGGGAGGAGGGTTGGGAGGGACCCGGGGTCACCTCCTGCCCTCCATCCCGGGCTTACACCTGCTGACTGACTCTGAGCTACAGCTCCACACCCTGCCTGCACTGCCTTGTCCGGTGCTTAAATATCTGTTCAGGCCCTGGGGAGAACCAGAGCATGCCCACAGCCCAGGGTGGGAGCCCTCACTCCAGCACGGCAATCCTGAGAGGTGGTGGTGGGGGGGGGGTCCTTGCATTTCAAAGGCAGCTCTGACATTTTACAGGCTCATGGCATTTCTAGTTCCTGAAATACCACTGAAGTGACAGAGGGCAAAGCATGGCAGACAACCCACCCTCCACAGGAATTAGAGCACTTGGAAGTGTCTTCCCCCTACCTGCTTGTGCATTTCAATATTCAGCCCGTAGGACATCTCGTAATACTGTAGAGTGGGGGAGAAGAGAACAAAAGAAATTGTAAGTCAAGTCTCCACCAGGTAAAGAGGCTTCATACAGCAGTGCCGGGAACTACTACTACTTTCCTAGCAAGGTCTTCTACAAAGGCCAGGCAAGGATGGAAGGAGAGAAGAGGCCGGCCCTAGGAAACAAAGAGCACGAGGCAAACACAGACAGAGACCCTCCCCAGGTCTAAGGCAGAACCACCAAGCCCAGGTGCTCCCTGCCCATCCTGCTCCAGCCTCACACTGCTGCAGACAGAGAGCCAGGAACTTGCCGACTGGGCCCCACGCAACACCCCTCACAGCCACCTTTCAGCAGTCTGCATCAAGGTGAGAGTGAGAGATGCTGCTTCAAACCTGGAAAAAGGCTCCACAGACTTCCATATCCACAGCCTAAAGAGAGGCAGCCTGACTCTACAAGCTTTGCCTGGCCAATATCCTAAAGCCCACATGGCTGCTTCAGCAGCAAATGGAAGAGATCACAACTGGGCTTCATCTAGCAAGTAACACATCCAGCTGCACACAGCCCCAGCTGTTTGGGAAGAAGCCGTGTGGAATAAAAAAACCCATACAAAAAACCCCACCCAGAAAACCCCTGCACAGCAGCAACAGGCAGCTACAGAGCAATCTATTGGCAGGAAAAGCTAATTCCTGACCCCTGGAAGAAGCTGTTTTAAGGCTGATGTTTGAGAGTTTAGAAATCTCCTCCCTCAGGAGGCTGCAGGCTGCAATCGTGATTCTTCCAAAGGGAAAGAAAAATCCACATCTGCGCTCATTTAATTCAAGAAGATCACTGGCGTTTTGGTACCAACGCCACAAGTCTGAGAAGCACCC
Organism: Fregata magnificens; assembly: GCA_013389945.1. Lineage (NCBI taxonomy): Eukaryota > Metazoa > Chordata > Aves > Suliformes > Fregatidae > Fregata > Fregata magnificens. The sequence continues at coordinate 131,445 of WAAD01040580.1, read as the reverse complement.
AGCTTGGTATCGCCACGATCTCAGTCTGCTCTAACACCGCTGCTGGCTCTTGAGGCTTTTTTGCATTCTGAAGACCAAGCAGGAAGCAGGAGCCTGACCCCCAAGCTGCTAATTGTGACTTATTCAAAAATCGGAGCAGCTGTAGCAGCTTTGCACATTCACAGAAACCCTCCTCTTCGCTTCCCGTGACTTGCTGTGGTGGGGAGCGACAGCAGCTCTGTGCAACTCCAGCTCAGCCACGCAGACAAGGCAGGAGCTGCTGTGCCTGCAAAGCCTTGAGTGCTGCACAACGAACAATAGCCCTTCCCCTCTGCTGCCGACAGTAACCTGAATCAATTCTGGTGACTGTCAGCATTAAGGGAAAAAAAAATATATATATATCTCAGCCACACCTGGAGATGAGAGTCTCCATGCAGGCTGCAAGGCCCAGGAAGCAATCATTTATCAGTGAGAATGGGGCAGGCTTCTCCATTAATATACAACGACAGCTGTGACCTCTTCTCCTTGGCCCCAGCCCCAAGCACACCTTGCTCCCTACAGCCTCGGAGTCTGGACACACAGGCAATACAGGAGGATGGAGGGGCCAGCTCCCTCATTTCTGGTTTTAAAGTCCTAACTCTCCTCTGAAGAGCTGCTGTATTAATTTCTACATCTTATCTCTTCCTTCCAGGGCAGGTGCAGCAGCTGGCAAGCAGGCACCACCTCATCTTTATGAACAGTATCACAACCTCCTGTTAACTCCTCAATAGGAAAGGAACAGACCACAGCATTGCCTGGCACCCCTCCCCTCTGCTACAAGGGCTCTTCCACACATGGGAAGACAGAGGCATTACCTGGCAGGCAAATCATCACCCTGCCTACAAGAAAATGGCTGTTTCCAGGCAGATTTCTCTTTAGAGACTTATGGCTAAGCCTGCTGCCCGTGTGTGGCACCACGTCTCATGACTTTACCAGGCTCTGCCCTGGGGTTTGCACACTTTGTGTTGGGACAGACGCATCGGTGAGACGTGCTAGCACTTTGTACTGCGGCTCCGCAAGGCTGCTGGGGTCACGAGAGGGGGGCAGAGGGTTTAGCTCTCACACAGCAGCTGGTTTCCACTTCCAACTCCCGCCAGGCTTGTAGGGTTTCCCAGCTTCACAACTTCTCAGAGCACTGCTTTGTCTTTCACTGGCCATGACTCTCATGGAGTCCCCAGATGCCTGCACACCAGCACCTTGCAGCTCCTTCTCGGGTGCGCAAGAACCGTCACTTCCCCCGGGGCACAGGGAGTAAGGCCAAGCAGCCAGCCAGCGGCAAGGCCAAGGACCCCATCACTACCCATCAAGTGGTCAGCCACCGGGCCCATCAGTTTTCTATGTCCAACAATTCTCTGCTACTTCCCTGCATTTCAACGATCCACTGCATGCAGACAACACAAAATATAAAAATGCCCTGCTTTCAGAAAAGCCAATGCCAGCCTTGCCTAGCGACCTGCTGCTCCACGGGGTGAAGGCTCCCTGCCAGGCAAAACCCAGGCACAGGCACCTGCTCACCGCTGGAGTTCCCACCCACACCACCCACATACTCTCAGCTGCCAGGGCCGGTCCTTACCATGACGTAGTGACGCTGCATCTCCGATTTCTCACTGGCTAGTTTGTCACATTCCAACTTCAAGCTGAAAAGCCAGAAAACAGTAAGAAAACCACAAACAGGAGGTCAGAGAGTTGATTGCCATGGAGCAGCTGCTTCCTCCACAGCCCCATCCTGGCCAGGCTGGCTTCTCGGACACCACTGCCCAGACTCCAAGGGGCAGTCGGAGCTGGGTCATGCTGTGCTGGCACAGCGGCAACCGCAACAGAGCCCACTCCCACCTTCCCAGCTGAAGTCCCACCAACACACATTCAGGAGAAGCAGCACAAGGCTATCCACCAGCTGGACGCTGACCTCCCCCAGGCAAATCCTTTCGGCGGGAAGCAGAAAGCTAGGCAGAAGCAAAGGTGGCTGCCCAGGGAGGGGTTTGCCTTTCCTCAGCTGATCAGCTGGGGACGGCTTCTAGCACAGGCCTGCCTGCAGCACTCAAGAGATGCTCCAATACAACTTCAAATCCAAAGCCAGATCCATTTCTGGATGGTGGGGGGGAGGCCCAAGTGCAGCACATCCCTCCAGAAGACAGGATTTTTTCTCTCCCCTAGGTTCTTCACACCCTTCAGAGAAAGTGCTGCTGCTCCCAGTGTTTTATGAGACTCCAACTCACCAGCCAAGCAACTGCAGCCGGCATGTGCTACGGTTTTATGTTTCAAACAAGAAACAGCTTCACCTACACAAAACCTGCTTCTTCTCGAGTAGATTAAGTCCAAGGGGGTGGAGTGACGGGATAGCCTCCCTTCCAGCAGGCATGTTTCTTGGGCTCCCCTGCTGCCTCACTGGCACTGCCCAGAGACATGGGGACACCAGGAAATAGCCATTTCCCAGCCGTTTTTCTGCCTGCTCCTGCCAGAATGACACCACCACAAACCTGTGACCCAGCTGCCCAGCAGAGCCCAGGCTGGGGGAAGGCAGATGGGGAAGTCACAGCCGCATGGCACCGAGGCGCACACCACAACCAGCACCTCGCAGCCTGCCGGGCCATGGCAGAGGGCATCACCCAGTCGATTTAACCCAAGAGCTTCATGTTCGTTTCAGATATGCACACACACAAAGCAACAGACTGTCACAAGTCAGAAGTATTTCCACACACAGAGGCAGAAAAGCGGAAGCTTTTGGATCTAAGTGCTCCCTGCAGCATTCACTGTCCAAGAATGGCAGCCAGCGAGAAGAACTGAGGAAAACTCCCAGCAAGACACGGGAGGCCTGGCAAGCCTCTGCGTGGTCCTGGCCGAGCAGCGCTCAGAGGAAAGACCTTGGCTAGAGAGGGAAGACGCACGTTCTCCTTGCTGGGCTCCCAAGTGGACATGACTAATCCCCTGCCTTAGGTCCTCCTCTAGCCAAAGGTGACCCAAGCTACGTGAACGGGTCCCCTCCTTGGTGTGCCGTGGAACGAAGCAGAAGAATCAGAGTGATTCTTGCATATTGTGCCAACGCCTGCCAGCCCAGCAGAGGCTGCGGGGCAGACCCGGGCCGGGCCTGATGGCACACAGGAGGACGTACCTGTGGTACTGGGCCTGCAGGAGCTGGAACTCATCCTTGATGCGGTCGCAGGAGTCAGAGGTCGTGAACTTCAGCTGCTGTGGCAGGTGAGATGAGCCCTTGAACAACAGGAGACAGCGCTGGTCGTCGGGGGCAGGCAGCCTGCCCGTCCCGCCTGCGCAGCTGCCCCCAGCCCACCCTGGT
>WAAD01040580.1:111126-127200 GCA_013389945.1 Fregata magnificens | reverse complement strand
CGGAGGTGTGGAGCGCTGCCCCGCGCGGCCCCGGGTCCGAGGCGCAGCCGGCTGACCCGCCGCAGCGGCTCTTTGCGGAGGCCTCGGGTTTACCCTCGAGCCGGGTAACTCTGGGAGTGAAGCCTGGCAGAGGCTTGCAGGGCAAACCTCGGTACCTGCAGGCCCTGGCGCCAGGTCACGGGAGTTCTGGACAGTGCTGGGTCTTGCTGGGCGATGAGGCATCTTGCCTTTCGCAGCTCTCTTGCTTAGAAGAGCCTTGGCCTACCCAGTAAAGATAATTCCTGTAGCTCCTGGCGTTGCATCTTTATTACACCGTGTTGGAGGGAAGGGGAAGCTCTGCTGTTAATGAAGCCACCTCTCCAGTTTCTTACAGGTTCTTAAACCCGATGTGACACCTCAGGATCTGAACCATGCTGGCAATGCAGTGAACGCCATCAGAGGTGGCTCGTTTTCACATCCTTCCCCAAGTGGGAGAACAGGGCTTGTTTACACAGGGGTTTTGTTTTGCTTTATTTCAACCCTGCCTTTGCTGAGCACGAGGGAACGCAAAAGCAAGGGAATTCACCTGCAACTGGCCCCAAACAAACCTCCCATCTCCAAACAATGGAAAATTCTGCTCTGGTTGCAAACTTTGGTCCTAAACCTGCTGCCTGAGGAGCAGACCCTGCAGTTTGTGTCCTGGGGGATCAATTGCATCCCCACAGAGAGCAGAGAGGTGGGGAATTCAGGCACAGACTTTATTGCAGTAAGGACTTTGTTGCCATGGGGCCTCTTGAAAGCCACACACACAAATGTGCCTGAGCTGAGGCGGGATCAGGTCCTTGGAAGCCAGCCTGAGAATAACAGGCAGTAATACGGCTGGCGTGTGTGAGCGCACAGGGAGCTTTCATAGATTTCAGATGCTGCTCTGTGTCTATCTTTAAAAATCAGCACATTTTCTGATTAAAAATAAAACCCTACACGTCATGACTCCAGCAATGTGAGCTGGGCTGTTGTGGTATTATTTTTAAAGAGAACAATATAGCAGCTGAGTTATTGTGACACCTCCTGCACATTGTGCAGTAGCTTCTTCATTTCAACATCTCCATATTAGTGAAAACTGTGACAGCTTCATGCCAAGGATTATTAATAGTGCAGGCAGGCTTTATGTCCCTGCAGAATAAGGGTTGGAAAACAGGGTAGACAGTCTCCCCCCAAGCTGGTCAGCATCCTGCTCCCCTTTTTACATGTAGAGAAACTGAGCCACCCTAGCTTGGGCTTTGCACAAGGGCAGCGAGGTGCAGTTTGTAATTGGTGTGTGCAGGACACCAGACTAGGTCACCACTGTCTCCTTGCAAAGCTAAGCCCTGCCTCTCTGGTGAGCTCTACTTTCAGTGGGAGGCACTGGAGCAAGTCTGGAGTGTGTCTCGTGTTCCCTGCCAGGCTTGTCACCTTCCTGCCATGTGGGGGAAGGAAGGGACAATGGGATGCAGAAGGGTTTGGCCCTCAGCTAAGTAATGATTCAGATATGCAGTGCCTGGGTTGAGAGCTTTACCATCCCTGGCCCCCAGCACAGAACAGACTGGCCTTGCAGGTAATAGTCCCCACTCCATTATAGGAATTAGGTATCTATTATAGAGATGATTATGTTAAGTGCAGAAGAAATGTGCAGCATGCAAATGCTGTACTTTAAATCACGTGTTCAAAATCAGGGGCTGTAGGCTCTCTCCTGCGCTGTGCAGTGTGAGTGCTGGTGCCAGGTCCATCACTGTGAGCCCATGCATGTGGCCACTGAGAAGCTTCTGGGCTGGGCCAGCTCATCCCAAGGGGAGCACCGGAGCTTGGGATCCTCTTGGACAGCTGCTGCCTGTGAGGTTTGCACCGTTCAGACCGCTCTTGCTTCATTTGCAGAAGGGCTCCCGTGTTGTTCTAAGAAGTTACTCCTTTTAGTTAAAAAAAAACTTTGAGCATATGTGTGGGTTGGGAGGCTCATGTTTGCTGCTAGTTTGGAAAAACAGATTATGTGTATTCCTGCAGCAGCTAAAGACCTAAACCACCATGTCAACTGCCCTGTGCAACATGTTGTACATGCACATAAGAAGACATGGCCCCTAAATACGCGGGAGGCTGTTTCTCCCATTTTACAGACTTTGCCCATGTTACAGGTGCTGAAGGATGATCTGGTGTGCTGTGCCTGCAGAGCAGTTGCTGTCTGTTAATATCTTCCCATCCAGGGTATTGCAGGAGTTGGTCATGATGTAGAGCAGGACAAACTTTGAGAAGAGATCTCCAGAGTGGATGTCTTGCCTTATAAGTCCCCTCAGGTAAGACACGGGCAGCCGGGGCCAAAGGCGCATTCTTCACCCAGTGGTGGCTGCCTTTTAGCACAGCTATGTACACACTTTTGTGAGATGCTCATCTGGCAGAATATCTGTCTGCCTGCCAAGCCAGGTGGCATCTCTGCTGTCCTTTTCCAGCTCACCCCTTCATTGCTCGTCTAGATGTTACAATTTCTTCTTTAACTTGAATGACTTTTTTTCCAGTTGAGATAAAGCAGCAAAGTTGCCACATAGCAACCTGAAATGGCAGGTATTCCTAATGATGGTACTGCCAAAGCCATGAATCATTTGTCCTTGATACAAGCAGGACCGGGCTCTTCCTGTGGTTGATGCACTTCTTTAAAAACCAATAATAATTACAAGAGTAGATTGAACTTCCCAGAAGACGAGGCAGAGGCACTCTTCCAGGGTCCCAGGCTGCCAGTATGAACCTTTCCTCAGCTCAGCAGCACGCACCCTCCATGGCTCTGCCACGCAGCGCCCCAGCTCAGACCCCGGCCTCCGGAAAGGGCTCGCAGTGCCTCTCCAAGGCGGGTGACAGCGAATGGCTGGGCAGCTGCACTGCCAGCTTGCTGGCAGCTTTGGCCCCAGCCGGGGTCCCCAGCAGTGGGGGGCAACAGGAACATGCATTTCAAGCCTTCCCTTGGTCATGGTGAAAGCACGGGAGCCCTGCCCACACTGCCCTGCGCTGCCTTCCCCTCTCTTTGCAACAAGTTGCAGTCGCTCCCTTCCAGGCGGGAAATGAAATGTTCCTTTATTGGCTTTTATGTTGGCTACAAAATGTTCCATTTTATCTTTTTTTTCTCTCCTTACTTTCTTCCAGGAAACACACTAATTTATGGTATAATCTTGGCAAATCCCAATCCAGGGGAACACAAACTCACTTGTGCCTAGTAAATGACTCTTTAATGAGCCTGTCTCCAGCCGGGCAATATATCTGTATCTGAAGAAGGGGGAATTATAACTTCGCCCAAGCAGTGGGCCTGCCTGTGTCAGCAGGGGTGAATATGGCCTGGGCATGGCAGCAAAACAGCGCGTGGAAGAACCTGCCTTAAACACACCCTGGTAAAAGGAGGAGATTCCCACAGCCCACCTCAGATCTGGCTCAGGAAATGAGGGTTTTTCCAGTGCAGGAAGGGAGCTCTGAGCACATGTGTTGGAGCTCTCCAAGAACCAACATTTGTCTGCTATGAGGCATACGTTTTATGGCAATGCTGGAAAGCTGCAGCTGAAGCAGATGGATCCCCCCACTCCCCCAACACTTCAGTTAGGAGTAAGGTCATGTCAGGCTGCACCCAAGACTGGGTGGGTTTCCAGGGAGCATGTCTGCTCCTAGGGAAGCCGGACCAGCCTTTGGAGGGGCCGCAGAAGGCAGCCAGGGACTTGGCTGCTGATGTTGACAGCTTAGTCGAGGGCCTGACACTGCACAGGGACTCGGTGTGGGCAGCTGGCAAAGGGATCTCCAGGCTGGGGCGACCAGGACATGGGGGCTGGAGGAGCCACTTCCACCTCTCCCGTGGCACCCTGCTTGGCATCAGCCTTCCAGGGAGGAAGGTGCCATGCCTGCCTTTAGCATCGCTGTAAGGCACTGTGGTACGTGTGGTGATCTTGTGGCATGCCTGCTGGCCTTTTGTCTGCCCCCAGCCGTGTGCCCTCAGGTTGTACCACACTGTGTCCACGCTGAGCTTGCCCAAGCCTGTGAGCTTGCCTGGCTGGAGAGCAGGAGCAGTTTCCTGCTCAGAGCTGGTGCAGGACTGGACCTCTCCTGTGCCTCCATGCTGGTCTCCTGCCCACAGAGGCTGGAGGGGAGATCTTGCCATCGCTCCCACTTCCTGTGACATGCATGTCTAGGGACATCCTTGCTTGCCAGGTCACCTGGCCACTGGCGCTGGAGCCCGGTTACCTGGGGACCGGGGGTTTATATTTAGCATTGCTGTCCCAGTCCCTGGCCCCAGCAGGAAGGGTTCATACAGGGATGTCCTAATGAGACCAGAGCAACTTCCTATTCGTTCCTAAAAGGAGCAGTCTAACAAAGCTGCCAAAAATAAATCTGTTTAATGAAGAGCCTTTGTAAATTATTCAGATATTATATCCCACTCCAGCACTGGTTCAAGAGAGAGGCTGTACAGACACTTTCTTCCCTGAAGGTCTGGACACAAGGTGGAAGTCATGCTGTCATTGCAATGGAAATGTAGGCCCTAAGATCCTGCTTTTACCTTGAGAATACCATTTCTTTTACCTGGAATTAAAGAGGAAGAAATAAAAAAGGCACAGCAGCAATGCAGGCCCTGAGACAAGGAAGGTTTTTTCCTTCCTCTCCCCACCTCAGGACCACTCTTGAGTCCCAACACCTAAAGCTGACCACATACACAAGTATTTTGCAGGACTGAGTCTGCGAAATTTGGGCTTCCCTGGGCACTGCATCCCTCAGTGCGGTGTGGACAGGAGCTGGAAGTGGTGTGGTTCAGCCAGCAGCTCCTCCTTCATTTCTCAGTTGTGGTTTGAATGCTGTGGACTCTTTCCAGTAGAAACAGGATTGAGACCCACCAAACTCATTAAACTTCAGCTGCCATCCATACACCAGCTGCTAACAAATCCCAGTCCCTCCCCAGGATGTAAAGCCTGGCTTTGCAGAGTGCCACCCCCCACTACCACCCCATATTCAGACACCTGTGAGGCATTTTATAAGGTACAGTGGCTGGCAGCTTGCGGGCTATTAGCCCATGCCACGCTGCTGGTGCTCACAGGCTTCTCGCCTTCCACCCTCCCTGTTTTCCCAACCCATCTTCACAGGCAGCAAGGCAGCGGGGCCAGCTCCTGCTGCGCCCAGCCCTGCAGCTTGGCTCTGGCTGGGTCTGGGCAGAGCAGCTGCCTGCTTCTGCTCACCGGCAGCTCTGCTGGGTACATACCTGACCTCGACGGCTTGTACACAGCAGCAAAACCCTTGTGCAAAGTTTCCCTGCTGACTTTAATGTGGAACCACGTGGTTTCCAGTGCTTTGAATCTGTAGGGGTTAATTCTGTGTTTTGCTTCAGCCTCTCAGGACTGCATTTAGGTTTCTCTTTCCATGGTTCCTTGCACCCTGCCATCAACAGTTTGCTGTTGCAGACAGTTGGCAGGGACTGCATGTGGGAAGGGGTAGCATCTCTTGGGGCACAAGGAGCGGCACTTGGGACAAGGGAGGCATTTTCACGGAGCATGTCTCAGCCAGGATCCCTTGGATGGGTTGTCTGTGGGCCATTCCCACACATCCCGTGGTGCAGCCCTGCTCTCCCAGAGCAGAGGTTGCTTTGTACCCTCTCCACACACTGCTGTGATGGGCCACACACAGACTCATTGCCTGTGACTCAGGTCAGGCCCCCACACGGGCGTCAGGGGCCTGCATGACCATGGCAGCACCCCCGAGGGCCAGAGCAGAGGCTGGCAGGAGGCTGGCATCCCGGCACCAGGCTCCCACATTGCTGAGATCCCAGCCCCTCGCCTGCCCCTGCTCCTTCCCTCTCCCAGGAGTTGCTTGAGATGCAGCCACTCAGACGCCTCTGCAGCACCGTGGCTGCCTGTGGGGACGACCGCTGCCGGCTGCCTGGTTTGCTCTGAGTGCTCACAGCTTGCATGGAGGCAGATCTCACAGCTGCGGGCCTGGGGACCAGGCTCTCTGTGCAGCACCTACAGTACAGCCCAACCCTTCACCACCCACCCGCTGCGTCTGGGCTGGGGCCCCAGCTCCTTGCCCAGCCCACTGGCTTCGCCTGGGGATGCGAGAGGTGCTGGGGCAGTCACGGCGCCAGGGACGGCAGGGGAGGCTGGGTGCTGGGCCCCAGCTCCCTGCCACATCCAGGCCAGCTCCTGTGGGACCCGAGGCCATGCTGTCCCTTATCACCCCTCTTATCATGGGGATTATTGGCTTTTTATATTAAGCTTTCTCCAGATAGCATAACGCAATCTACCAGATGCCTGGCAAGGGCTTGGCAGGCCCAGGAGTGATTTATAAGCAATCTGTCTCTGCGGTCTCTCTTTCACATACGGGCTGTTTCCTCCTCTCCCTCGCCACCTCCGAAGTCTCCCTGCCACTGTTATCAGCCATGCAAATCTCCCTGCTGCAGCGAAGGGCTGGAAGGAGCCATGGGGCTGCCCCACGGAGGATGGGTCCCCCATGCCACTGTCCGGGATGGCAGTGTTGCCCCTGCCGCAGCCAGCAGCCACCTTGCCCGCCTCTTGGGCTGCTGGGCACAGGATCTTTGGGCCCTGCCACATCCAGGCGGGCAGCCAACTATCCAGATAGGAAATGTCCTTACGACACCGGTGGTGACACCAGTGCCGTCGCCGTGGGGTCAGGTGGCTGCATCCCATGGGGGTGTAGCTGTGTCCCCTGGCATGTGCCCCCCTGTCCATTACCATATTTCTCACATCTTCCTTTGAAATGTCTGCTGCTGGCCTCTGTCAGGGACAGATATTGAGCCATTGATCTGATCCTGCCCTCTGCAGTCACCCACAGCCTCCTTCCTCTGCTCTGCCAGGCATGGGGGCAGGCCAGAGAGGCAGAACCCCTCCATTACAACTGCTGACTTAAACACCGTACTGGGAATTGACACAAGGGTGCAGCATTTGGACAGCAGACACAAGGCAGGCTCCCAATTTAGTTACTGACACCTTACTCAAGCGATAATTTGAAGCTGTCTCTGAACCCCAAAGCTGGGCCGGTTCCTGCAGTCAGTCCCACTGTACCCACTGCAGCACTGTCTGCCTGGCTGAGAAGAGTAAACCAGTAGGTTCCTCCACTCAGCCTGCACCAAGTGCAGGGTCCTGGTGCAATGGCTGCTCTGTCTGCTACATCCCATGGCAGATTTCTCTGCTCATCGCTGAGATTCCCCCGCCAAAGCCGGGGCCCTGCGCCTGGCAGAGGGGTCAGAGCTGGAGCTCAGCAGCCAGGGCCAGCACTGGCTGGGGTGGCTTTGTGGGTTCATTCTTTGTCTTGAACTCCAAGGAGCAGCTGATAACCTTGGGAGCTGGCAGAAAGCGTCTGCTACCCTCTCAGTGCCCTGGCAGTACCTGTGCTGCTGCAGAGGCTGCCCAGCACATGGCATTGGGACAGCCTGGGGTGACCTGCTCGTGTCTCCTCGCCTGCTCCTGAAGGCACTCATCTGCCACGCATCCCCAGCCCAGCCCACATGCTGCCCAGCGCTCTCTTCCCCCGATTTCAATGGCAGCGATCCAGGGCTGGGGTCCTGGGCAGTGCGGGCTCGTGGGGAGGTGAGGAAGGTCTACAGCAGCCAGCAGTGTGGCACTGCCCACCCCGCGAACACGGCCTTGGCAGTGCACCCGCCAGATGCCATTCTGCAGTGCTGTCCCTCACCCCTATCACTGCCCAGCCCTGACTGCTCTGTCCCCTGGGACAGCCAGCTGCTCATGATGGGACACAGCAGAGCCCCAGAAGCTCACCTCCCGCATGGGGCAGCAGACGAAGCAGTTGTTCTCCACCATATCCCCCCATTACTATGCTCTTTTCCTGGGGAAACTGTCTTGCTCCTTGCCCTCAGAGGCAAAAATGAACCTCAGCCCAAATTCCCCGCCAATACCAAGAAGAAAAATTAGAAACTGCCCCATGGATGTGCACAGGTCCCAGCCAGGGATGGCCTGTGCGCAGAAAGGGCCTTTCTCCAACTAAGAGCCTTGGTCCGGGCAGGCTTTTTACAGCTGGTAAAACATTTCCACCCTCTTTGATCCTGTTTTATCAGTGACTTGGAATAATTGGGTTCTGTTCCTCATGGCGGCTGCCCCCGACTTCTGCTGTGGCCTGTGTTTTTGCTGCAGACTGATTAGGGGTAATTATCATCCTTTCTACCAGCCAAAGTGTAAGGAACAGTTCACACTCCTCGCAGGAAGCAGGAAAGGGATTTTGCAGCTGAGGCGTGATGAGGAAGCACGTGGTGAGGATGCCTGAAATTGCCTGCTCCCGGGCCAGGCCTGGGACAGCATCAAACTCCAGAGAAGGGCTTAGCTCCGGCTGGCGTCTCTGAGGCATTTGGTGGGAGATAAACAGGAAGTTTGAAGCTATAACACAGTCAGGGGGTCCAGGGGAATCCACTGACCCTTTGACCATGAGGAGGCTCCTGGGCTGATTAGTTTCCAGAAGCAGCATTTGAATGCCTCTGCATATGAAACAGAGACTGAACCTGATGGAGGGAGTGATCAGCAGGGGCTGGAATGGGCAAAGGAGGGGCTTCTAGACCAGGCCTGCTGTGTGTCATGGGCATGGCAAGGACTCACCTCTCTCCTTCTCTGTTTCCCTTGCTGGACAAAGGGAGTAATGAGATACCAATTTTAAGGTCAAAGGGATCATCCAGGCTTTCCTCCTGCCTAATGTGAGGCAGATAATCTCTCCCCTGTATCACATTCCTCCTGCTCCTGTGCAGGATCAGTGATACTGCATGGGAGCTCCGTCAAATGAATATTTGCAACAATTTCTGAGACTTGCTCAGGGAAGGCAGATTACTACACCCTTAAGTGTCTTCCTGTACTCAGCTAGTTTAACAGTGCTGCATTCCAAGTAGGGAGAACATTTCTTCCTGGCCTCAATTTATGACAAAACACTGAAGCATGAGGCTGGATTGATTGCACAAGGAGACTGTGTCTTAGTAACTCGTGTGAATGCTGCAGCAGCTGTGCTAATTCATCATTCCTTTATTTATGGAATCTATGTGCAGGTTGAGTGCAATTAAATGATGTGCTTTGGGATCCTAGGGGATGAAAGGATCACGGTAAATGTAGGTTTGTTATCCTGATTTACCATGCACTGAGCCCATCTACAACAGCCATGACAAACCAGATGTGAAACATAAGGTTTAAAAAACTGTAATCCAGCAATTGCTGTCACAGGCTGCATTTGTCAGCGTGTTTGATCTGGGTGCCTTTCCCCCTCTTTTCAGAGAACTCAGGTCTCCTTGAGGCATCTTCCTGTGACAGGCAATTGAAGAGCTTGTAAAAATAATTTTGGGGGAGGCTGAAACATTTGACACCTGCTCTGCAGTAATAACACCTGGCATGCTCAGGCTTTAGCAAGAGACCTTATGCACCTTGCAGGTACTTGTTAAGTACCTCTTGTGGCCTCCTGGGCACCATTTACAGACTGGGACCTGCAGCACAGGGAGGGAGATGAAGGAGCTGATGCGGGGGGAGTCCCGGCTTATGCAAGGTTAGCACTACTGTCATAGTTTTACTGGTATAAAGGTGCTTTCCTTTTCCTTACTATAAGAGCTGTGCTGGCACGTGATGGGAAGTGCTGACCATGCACTGGCCAGGAGGGGGTTAAAGAGTGGTAGAGGCCCGATCCTGACCTGAAACACCAGGGGCGGGAGGGGAAGGTAGTGTTAAAGGGGTGGAGCTGGCTAGAGGCAGGCTGGCAGTATCTCTGCGGGCCTGTGGCTTGCTAGTGCCCTCCTGTGGGAGGTGAGGCTGGCGGTGCGTGCTCTGCGCTCCTTGGGGCGTGCCACGGCCAACGGGTCTGGATGCACGCCCAGGGCTGGAGGTGGTGCTGGGGAGACTGAGGTAAGGCAGTTGCAGGGTGCCATGGGCAAAGGGGTGTGCTCAGGATGAGGTGCTGTGGGACCAGCCTAGCTGCGACATGTGGGTGTCTTGCATGGGCTGAACTGACCCAGTTTGTCCTCTGGTCTTGGTAGGCACCGCTGGACTGCAGATCTCAGTGACCCTATCCTCTTCCCTGTTGGAACACATGCCCTGTTTTTTGTTGGCCCCTGGCTTCTCCTGCTTCTCTGTAATGGCTCTGCCTCTGTCCTCTTCTTGGATCAGAAAGCCCTCTCAGTGCCTGGGCTGTGCTCTCAGGAGTGCCAGTTCTGCTGGCATGAACCCAGAACGTGCCACCGATGCATGAAAATCCTCAGCATCGCAGATAAGGTGCAAAGGCCCTGGTATTTTTATAATGTAGCCTTACTGTTGTGGCCTGCCCCACAGCAAGCACTGGGCATGCAGCTCCCTCCCAGAGGAACCTGTGTTTGCATTCAGGGTAGTGATGGCAGAGAGTTTGGGGAGGAAGGGATGCAGTTGCCTTTCCATGTGCTTTGAATGTCATTGCAGATTAAGTAGGAAGGGTGTTTGACACAGCCAGGTTGCACATCATGCTGCTTCAGTCTGCCCAAAGGGAAGGGCTGAACGCTGGAGTAACTCTTGTCCTACAACAGCGGGAACTTGCTGTTGCTCCTTCAAGGACTTGGGCAGCTCCCAGGGTGCTGGCAAGGGACGGGGGTGCAGGGCAGACAGGCCAAAGAGGAGTCAGGGTGGATGGCAAAAGCAGGCAGAGGAGAGGGGAAGCCCAAGGAGCAGTGGTGAACCTCTGTGAGAAGGGGAGAACTCAGGGTGGGAGTCATAGGCCCAGTGTTTACAGCTGGGGAGGGAATGAGCTTTGTTTAAAAAAAAAAAAAAAAAAAATTAATCCCACCCAGTAACTGAAATGGTGTAGGTAACCCCATCACCCCTAAGCCTGCAGGTTACAGTCAGTGGGTCTCCAGGCTGGACAGAAAGTGTGCTCTGGTCCTTAATTTTGAGCTTGTTTTAAAAACACACATATGAGAAATAGCTCAAGTGTCCTCCCAAGCACCTGGGTAGGAGTTGTTTTGCCTTGCTTTGCTCCTTAAGCACCTGTATGCACTAGGAATTCAACTGTCCCTGCACAGTCCTCACCAGGGGGTTTGGTGGCTGCTCTGCCTGGCCCTGTGGGGCTGACCTGACTGCCTGCATTCCCTGGCTGGTGGCACAGCTCTGCTGCATGCATGAGGGATGCTCCCAGGGCTGCTGCAATCCCTTCTCCTTGTTCTGTTCCAGAGACTACTTCAGTGATCCCAGTGGTCCTGGCCATTCATAAGAGCTCAGGAAAGTGTCTAATTGATGCCACCCCTTCCCAAGATGGTGTGAGGGAAATGCTGCTGCTGCAGATGTAGGCAGGAAACCTTGAAAGTGAGGAAAAAGGAGAGGAGCAGGTGTGAGGCTACAGAAAACACTTGGGAGGGGCTTTCAAGTGTGTGGGTTTTTTTTTTAATGGAAAATGGTGAGTGGCATGAAGCCTAGATCAAAGAGGAGAGTGTTGTGTCCTGTCCTGTTTTTCCCACCACCCAGCTTTAATGAGAGCCTTACATCCTAGCACAGGGCCCAGCAGGTAGCAAAGCTCTGCTGTGCAATTCAGAAGGTATTTTGCCTCTCAGACCTGCACCATGGGGCTGGGTGCAGCTCATCAAACTCTAGCTGGCTGAAGGTGGGTCTGTGAAAGGGGTGAGCCGGGTATGGGCTCTGGAGCGTTGACATGGAGGGCAGTGGGGAGAGCACGTGGCTGGCTGGGGCACCCTGGCACCGGGTCCCCGGTCCCTGTCAGTCCTTGCTGCTCTGTGGGTAACGCCTGACCCAAGGAAAACTGCCCTGGGGTGACTGGGATGCAGGGATGGGACTCGGTCGGTCTGGTTTGACACCCCCCTTCCCAGGTGCTGCCACCCCTCTTCTGGAGGGCTCGGGGGTGAACGGCGGTCCGGAAGCTGACTCTGCGGGTGGAGGAGCGGAGCTGGGGGGTCCCGGGGCGATGGGTGCGCGGCCGCGGGCGCTCGCAAGCCGCGTGTACNCCTTCGCCCGCGGGCACGGCCGTGGGGCCCGGGCCCCTCCCGGCCCCCGTGGGGGATCCGAGGCGCGGCAGTGAAAAGCAGCGGTCCTCGGGCCCTGTTCCGGGGGATGCCGGGGGAGAAGGGGCTTCGCTTCGGATCTGACGCTTAAGCCAGGCGCTTGCGTCAGCTGCTGCGTTTCTGCCGCAAGGCTGGAAGTGCCCGGTGGGTTGCTGCTGGCAAAGACCCTGTGACAGTAACGCACCAGCTGCCTTCGCTTTCTCTTTATCATCTCTTGCAGACCACCTCTCCGCTTTCTCCTCCTCCCCTTTTCTCCCTGGTGACGTTCCCCCTTTTGTTTTGATCTTGCTGTGTACTCGGAGCCATTCTCCCTCCGACTACTAGGAGAGAGCTACCAGTGCCTGCTCGTGATCCCTGCCACCCTCCCACCCCCCTTCCTGGGGAGGGGTTGCCATCACACACTGGACACCTCCTAACTTGGGAAATGAGATTCTAGCTCAGCTCTGGGGGATTGTCGGTTCCTGGAGAGACACTGAGGAGTGAAACCCCACACTGAGTTTTTCCAACAGCTAGAAGGTATAAAATGTTGACTGGCAGCAGGGCGCTTACAGCTGACAGAAAATGTCACCCCAAAGTCGTGGGGGGATCTACAACCCTGCACCACCTCTGCTGCTGGAAGCTCATCTGAGAGGTGAATTGTAGTAACTAGTTCTTTCCAACAGCTGAAGGAAATGGTTGTTCAACTTACGAAATAATTGCAAAGCAGAAGATGCAATCGGGGTCCTGATTTAGCAAAGTACGTCCTGAAAGGGGCATGCGCATGGCTTCCAGAATATCCCTGTGTGTATGTGTGCAGCTGAACTGGGGATCCTGTGCTCAGGGCACCTGGTTCCTGCATTAAGATGGGAGCAGTTCTCATTGTCTGGTTGCAAGCCGCTTTTTTTAAGCAATGAGAATTTTCCTCAATTAAGTTGTTGATCAAGCAGCTGCAGCAAAATGCAGCTGGGCTGTCCCTGCTCCCCTCTGCTCTCACGCATCTGGAACTTGAAAGCACCTGAGAAATGGGGCCAGAGTAGAGAAAGGGAATGGGACTTTGAAATGTCTGTAATGCTATCTAGCAAAGTGTGCTTGCATTCTGATGGGCCCAGTGGCTGAACACCCTTTACAAGGGCTGGGACCTTCCTCTCTATAGATGGATGGGGGCCATCTTTGTGCTTAATATTAACTGCTGCAAATGTGGGCCATGAAAGTAGTTGCTCTGAAGTGGCCTGACATGTTCAGGATCAGCTGTCTGGGAAATGCTGCTTATTAAGTCCTTCATGCAGAACTTGGGAAGCCGCAAAACCCAAAAGGATTTCTCCCCCCCCGCCCCACCAGCCTGCTGGAAAATAGAGGTGAGGCTAGACAGATTGGCAGGAACTTCCCCCCCTTAGGCAAGCAGCCGCTGATCAGAGCAAATACTATTGGAGAGCATGCAGCAGTAGGGGACTGGGGAGAATGCCTGGAAGTCAGTGACATCTGCTGACAGCAGCAGTTGCGAGAGGCTGCTAGGGAAGGGAGAGGGAAGGGTGAGGGGAGAGAAAGGTAAGGAGAGAAACATCTGAGACTACAGACACAGCAACCCAGGTGGGGCAGGGAAATGGAGACTGGGGCTTAGGGAATTGCACAGCACACTGGTGACAAAGCTAAGGGAAATCCGAAGTCTCCTGTTTTCTAGGTGAGCCCTCTGAGCACCAAAACTTTTCCATTAGGGCAGAAAGGAAAGGAGTGGACAGACTATTGTTGCTTGGAGACTAGCAGCTCTGTCATTCTTAAATCAATAGTTTGATCAGGATTCATCAGAACTGATGTCTGTCAGCAGGAACCAAGCAAGTGGTCCAGAGGATGGATGCAAATTTTGTAACTCCTTTTCTTTTGGTGAGCCATGAAAGTTTCTTCAGGATCTTCTGGCCTTTAGATTTTGATCCTGCTCACGGGAAGGTAACCAAAACAATAGCCTCTAGCATATAGCACCTTGTGGTTCAAAGCAGCCTAGCAATCCTAACTAGATACCTCTTTAGCACATTCCTGAGACACAGTATGTATCTTGCACTCACAGCCTGAGGACATGCAAAGAGGTTAAGTGACTTGCCTAAAGTCAGAGCAGTGTTGCAAGGGTTATAGGAGCTTAAGTCTTCCTGCCTCCTTAAGCACCATCTATAGATAGAGTTCTAAAGGGTAGAAGGTCACACTGAGGAGCCCACTGTGACTTCAATTCTGGATGTCCTGAGCACCTCTGTCTGTAGAATAATTTTTGGCTGCCAAAGCAGAATGACTACACCTCCTTCACCAGAGGTCAGTAATAAGGGAATAAGTCCTCTCTTGGCTGTTGGGCATCTGGAAGAGAAAGTAAGAGAACATCAGAATGGGAGGTGAGTATCGATGCTGTGAAAGGCCAAACTATGGAGAGACCACTGGCGAAAAAAATCCAGTTAGAATCTTCTTTTAATTGAGGCCAAGAGCTCATGGGAATAGCACAGGTATAAGAGGAGCAGGTGGAATTTAAGTGGAAAACAGAACCTGTTGTTTGTGAATATCTCGTGTTTCTGTCTCAGCCAGACTGCCATGAGGTAGGGACTGGGAAGCCACGGCACAAGCCAGGAAGGTAACGAGGAAGACGGGTATGTAACAGCTCTATTGTGCTTTTTTGGACCTTCAAAAAGACTGGTTACATACATACATACAGTTCTTCAGGCAGAGTAGACTAGGAAAGGTGGGTGAGCCTAGCCCAGGAGGTGTGGGAAACACACTGCAAGCAGACAGAATGGGCAGTGTTGGAGCTGGGTGTCCATAAGGACTCCAAAACACCAGCAGAAGCACCTGCAAAAAGAACAAGAAGAGTGGGTAAACTGAGGGGTTAGGGAAGTTGAAAGTGAGACAAAGAAACAACACCAGATGGAGCAAGAGAAACCAAGGCAAGCAGGGGGAGAGGAAGGTGGGAAGAGACTTCTCCTTTGGAAAGTTAAGTGTGCATCTGTTTACCTTGCCACGTGGAACATGCAGAGGTCTTGCTTTGCCTACTCCCCTCCTTCTGGGAGGAGAGATTTGAAATGAGAGGCATGTACTAAAGCACTTACAGATCCATAGGGCTGGGATGGAGGGTGCCCTGCTGAATCAGGATACATGACCATTCCAGTGCAGCTTGTAACAGCTGGAGCCCTGGCATCCATCTGAAAGGAAGGTGGGAGCTGCAGCATGTGGATTTTGGCAGCATCTGCTGCTGCATGGTCTGGCCATGGAAAAGAGGAAAAAGAGTCTTCTGAATTTCCAGAATTCTATCTTTCTTTCTGTATGGAAGGGCTATGGGGAGAGCATGTGGCTGGCCGGGCACCCTGGCACCGGGTCCCCAGTCCCTGTCAGTGCTCGCTGCTCTGTGGGTAATGCCTGACCCAAGGAAAACAGTCCTGGGGTGACTGGGATGCAGGGATGGAGCTTGGTCAGTCTGATCTGATCCCCCCCCTCCAGTTGCTGCTACCCCTCTTCTGGAGGGCTGAGGCGTGAATGGCAGTCTGGAAGCTGACTCTCTGCGTGGAGGAGTGGAGCTGGGGGGTCTGGGGGTGATGGGTGTGCAGCCTCGGGTGCTCAGGCACGGCGGGGTTGCTGAGAAAGATAAAGCTCCACTGGCAGTGAAGGGATAAACATGAGGCTGTGGCTTGGATGCGATGCATCAGGCTGCCGGCTGGGGTACCTGTTACAGGGCAACAGGGACCTAGTAAGAAGCAATGGGGAAATGAGGGTTAGAGACAGCTTTGGGGCCCCTGTCTGGAGAGATGCTGAGCGAGGGAAGACTCAGAGGTGGCATCCAGAGAGCTTAGCCAACAGGCTCTGTCCCTGTCTGGCTCAGCTCTGCTGGGATGTAGTCAGGAGACAGCAGCAGCCAGAGCCTGGGAGCGCTGGCCTGGCACTCCTGTGCCTCATTTGTTTCCTCCTCTGCATCGAGGACTGCCGCAGCCGTGGGCGGCAGAGGGAGGTCAGGCTGGCTAGGTCTGCAGGGCCTACAACTGAGGCGGGCCCTCCCCCGAGCAGGGCCAGGCCTGGCCGGCTCCGCCGAGGCGGCGCAGGGCACCTCCGGATGGCGGGTGGGCCCCGAGAGGTGCGGG
>WAAD01040580.1:62695-110338 GCA_013389945.1 Fregata magnificens | reverse complement strand
CGGCCCCGCCGCGCCCGCGCTGTGGCAGGGAGCGGGTGTGGTGGGGAAGCGGCGGGAGCCACAAGCGATCCCGCCTCTGTGCCTTGCGCTCGGGGCGGCCTTCCTGTCGGTGCCGGGGCTGGCTGTCTCATTGGCTGCCCTTTGTTTTTTATGGTGCCTTCTCTGTCAAAATGGATTTTGACATAAGCAGGAACTGTGAAGCTGAAATTACTGGTTCTAGATGCAGGCACGCACACACGCGCGTGAAAACTATCTCAAGGAAGCGCTTCCCAGAGTGTGCTGGCCTTTATCGGCGTATGAAAATTCACTGATGGAGTTGATGCTTTTTGGTGTTGTCAGTGAACTTCTGGGCCTTGAGCGAACATCTGTGGAAAAATTGGCCCCCAGCTCCTAAACCAGAGACTTCCCCTTGCGCAGTCCTGAGAGGGCCGGCAGGGTTAGGAACTTGGTGTAGCGAATCTGAAGGGAGACGAAGCAGTAAGAATGCACGAGTTCTGTGTCTGATGAGGAAATGGCTGTAGTGTTTAGCATTGCCTTCAGAGGTAGAGATCACCCGTGCAGCGATAAGGATGTAGGTGTTCAGATGGAACCGTAGTAGTGTTCTGTGGTTGTGCAGACGGATAACTATTCCTTGTTTAGATAAGGTTTATAGGGATGGGTAATCAGTTACAAGAGCAGGCACCTAAGACTTCAGGCATTTACATCCTTCTTCAGCAGGGAGTTTGATGTTCACATCCAGGTAGCCCTCAAATTTAAACTCAAGTTACAGTTTCATGGGTACTGTGATTTATCATCGCTTGTGTATGTATCCTGCTTTGTGTCTTAAATACTGTATCATCTCAAGCTGAGATACGAAGCAGACCTGATGGGTTGAGTTTATTCACTTGGGGTCTGCTGTGAGTTGGCAAGCCATTAAGGTACAGGTGAAGAGTTAGGATGATCCTTGTGAAAACAAATGTAAAACTTTACACAAGTGAAGTGAGGCTGTGTCTGCCCAGTCCTTTGGAGGTCTCCAATACTGACACTGTTGCATAGTGATAGCTGTTAAGTGAGGGCTAGAGCTTTCCTTCTCACCCTGAATCCTTGGTGATTAACATATTGCTGTTTGTCAGGTGAAAGAGTCGAGGGCCTGACGTTTGTGCTCTTTGAAGATGCTGTGTCAGTTTCTGTAAGGCTTCTTGTGGACCAGGGAATGTGTCTCTCACTCTCATGCTTCCCTAAAGCAGTCCCACAGAAGCAGCTGTTTCAAAATAGATTGGCACTATAGGATAGATCCCACTGGATCTAAAGATTTCACTTCAGAAATAATTCATGTTGCTCAAGAATTCTTTCTGCTTTTCTAAAAGATACAGTTAAGTAAGATTCAGCATCAGATTTACCAAAAAAAAAAAAAAAAAATCTACATGAGGAGGTTAGTATTGGATAAGCAACACTCCTAGTTTTAGGATGTGTTTGCTGGATGCTTTTCACTGGATGCAGCACGTTGCCTGCCACAGCTTAAGGTGGGCAATGTGTGTTCTCTCTCCGTGACGTAACTGCTGCTTGCAGGGATTTCTTCTGTCTTGTTCCTGCTATGTGGAGTTCTTACATTCACAAGTATTAGTGATCGTATTAGCGAGAGGGCTTTCCCAAATCCTCAAAATTTTGAAAAGAGTGCGTGTGTGGAGGGAGTTTCTGTCTTGTAGAAGCTCTGGTAATTTTTCCTGTCACTACATCTAGTGACAGTTAGTTTGTTGAAGCCTAAACCAGAAAACTGGGGTGAAGCATAACAGTGCTAATCAATGATGAGCCTGGTAATAAGAAATTTAATTTCAAGGTATTGGACATTGCCCTCTGGTATTAGGTAGTCATTCATCTTTTTACTGGGTGGGGAGGGGGGAGAATATTTTATACAAAATTTACTTGTGATTAAACATGGGATACTGTTGACTGAGTGATGTATTTACGAGTGTCTGTCAGGTACTTGGGGGTCATTAGTAACTTATTGTAAACTCTGCTGCTTTCACGTGTTGACAGAAGAAATGGTGAATTCAGATTATCGCCTTGTCTCAACATTGTCATATTAAAAAAGGTTATTGTGCTCTGATAAATGTAGGAGACCATACCCACCAGAGCTCATACTGTTCTGGTGTAGTGTTGTTCTGTATTGTTGATGGCCTAGGTAAAAGCAAGAGGCACCTTTAAAAACCAAACAAACAAAACCAAAAAAACCAAACAAAAAACCCATGAAAAAACCAGGTGATGACGGAGTGACAGGAAGAATCTGTGTTTGAACTCTTAAGTTCTGAATTAAGTGAATGGCTGGTGCTGAGGTTTCTCTTATGTTTTCATTATTGGAATGCTTTGAAGCACCACTTTTTTTTTTTTTTTTTTGCTCAGTTTTGGTCGCTGTGGTAAAAGACAAGGAAGTATCTCTCACCACAGTGAGAGAAACCACAAAAGATTTCGGTTTCCAGTTTTCCCCACCATTTATGGTGTAGCTTTCTGTTTGAGGTGGAGATAGTTTGTTGCATATTAGTGGTGTTTATAATGTTAATTTCTAACTATGCTGACATAATTTCTGTCGGTTCTTGGATACAGGGAGAGTCTGTTTATTTTAAACATGCTGCTTCTAGTTATGTGCTTGCTGCTTTAATTTGAGCATATTTAT
Source organism: Fregata magnificens (assembly GCA_013389945.1). Lineage (NCBI taxonomy): Eukaryota > Metazoa > Chordata > Aves > Suliformes > Fregatidae > Fregata > Fregata magnificens. The sequence goes on along the minus strand of WAAD01040580.1, from coordinate 107,688 downwards.
TTGTTTGCCTTTTAGCCTGGCACTATAAACATGAGTAATTGAGAATCTACATGTGAGTAGTAATTGTGTATTGTGATGAATGAGATCCTGTCTTAATATATCTATCCCCTAGTGTGAGGTGAGTACCTGGTGGTGAAAGCCCCGGCTCTGCCAGCGTGCTTATTTGTAACTGGAGATCAAAAGGGTTTGTCACTTATGTAATACATTTTAGTTTTTGCTCTCAGTAGCCAAGTGAGCTGGGCCACTGTATTAAAAAGACCTGTCTTTTTTTATATATATTCTGCATTATCAATAGCAAACTTTAGGAGATTGAACAAAAGTACTCCACAGAAGCGTCAATGGTATATGCTTAGGCTGTTGCTTGTGGGATGCAGTGTGGAGGTATGCTAATCACATGCAAGACTTGACCCATATGTCCCCTCCACAAAAGGTATGGTGTGTATATAGAATGGAAGTTGCTGGGTACTTTCCATAATACCAGTTGAATTGTGAATTTAACAAGGCTGTGTAGCGGCATGCATACTTTATCTGATGATGTTTTTCCCTCATACTTACTGTGTTAGAAAGTTCCCACCGTCCTTTTATATCATCTGTTCGCCTTCACATGTTAAATGACACTTTTCTGGGGCCATAAATGTAGGAGTGGGAGGACCTGCCCAACTGACTGTGCAGGAAGCAGGCGTTGAAAGGGCTGGACTGTTTAATGTCCTGGCATTGGTGCGAGCGTGTCTTGCCCTCCCATCTACTCTGAGACCCAGCTTCTCTGGGGCAGTAAACCTGTGCAATAAGGAACCAGTAGCCTTGCTGGGCAGCCTGCTGTCTACTGGGGATCAAGACAGGGTGCAGACAGCTGTGAGCAACATCCTACTCTCTTCTTCCTGGCGGTTGCTATTTTTAACTCTATAACATCCAAAGGCTGCAAGCAGTATTAGAGGTATCTTGCCACAATGACGATTATCATTTCAGTCCTTAAGAGCAAATGTTGCGTTTGCACAGTAGTTTGGGATACTAGGTGGATGCACTGACTGGATTGTTCATGTCAGACGGATAAGCAAGTAGTTTCTTGAGCTTTGTTCTCCTTTAGAGTTCGTTTTTCTGTTGTGTTCTGTTCTTTTCTGTGAAAAGACACATAGTCTATAAGGTAAAGAGCATTCTGTGCCAAATCACAGTGAAAGAAAATTCGCTCTTTACTGTGCAAATAGGCTTCCCCCGGCCCACTCGCTGTCATCTCAGTTTGCAGTACTTACCAACTTGAGAGTGCATCTGGGCCCTCTCTGCCTGGTGCTTTGATTGTAGCATCTTGCTGGAGTATCTGGGAATAGGTCAGGTGTGACGGACAAGGGCCTTTTGACGCAAAATGTGTGGGAGTGGCTGTAATGTGAGATTTGGAATAAGTACCAGAGCTGCTTTTGAAGGCTGCTGTAAAGGACAAGATGTCTTCCTTCTATGCTGTTAGGTTCATAGTGGGGATGAGCAGGAGCATCCAGACTGTCTTTTAATATTCTGGAAAGCTGCTAAAAAAGTGGTTGGAAGTAGCGTGTACTTGGGTGCAGTAGTAGGAACTTTGGGATATGATGTGATTGATGTTAGCTTGCTTTCTTCTGTAGCAAGCCTTGCTTGTGATGGCTCGTAACTCTCTCTCTCACATTCTGTAGGCACTGGGGAGAGTGGAAAAAGCACGTTCATTAAGCAAATGCGTATAATTCATGGCTCAGGCTACTCTGAAGAGGACAAAAAAGGCTTCACCAAGCTGGTGTACCAAAACATCTTCACTGCCATGCAGTCTATGATCAGGGCCATGGAAACCCTGAAGATTCTGTACAAATATGAACAGAACAAGGTAAGTTTCTCACAATTTTTGCATGTGTTTTTAAGCAATGGGGATTCTAGGGTTTGACTCCTAAGTTCCTGGTTGTTTGTGTCCTTCTGCATTGCAATCTCAACCTCCCTGAACTCTTTCCCATAAATGTTTTGTGCTTACGGACTGCTTTTTATGACATTTTGCTGATATCTGACTCCATTTACTTGGTTGTGTTAAGGGATAGAGCAACTTTCTCAGGGTGGTTTGTGCACTGGTCTACATAGTGAGTGATGAGAGCAAGGGATTGGGATATGACCTAGGATATAGGAGAGGTGTTCTTTTTACTCATTTCAAGGATTCAGTATTGTTAAATGTGTCAGGCTTTTCTTTGCATGAGTTACTATTCACATTGGAACTTGAAGCTGACACAATACGTGCTGGACACAAAAGACACCTCTACTAGTAGTTATCACTATTACTGCAATCTGTCAGTTTTTCTGATAGGTACTAACCAAAGGTACAAACCTTTTTTGAAGGGTTTTGGTCTCAACCACAGAAACGTGATTTGAGCTGAAGTCTGGCTTACTGATTTTGGGTCCAGGAATAAATTTTTCAGCCAGATCTGGTCTAAATTATTTTAGCTTTTTTGTGGGAGGATGGGGAGGGTGAGCCAGGAAATTAGATTTTTGTTTTAGTGTGTTTTGCTTCTTTAGTACTTAGTACCTTAATATTTTTTAGTGAAATTGTATTTTATCTCTTCTGTCACACAGTAACTTGGAGCTGATTGTTAATAACTGTTTATAGGGACTGGATGGCGCACCAGGAGTTCTTGAGTCTGAACACCTTTTTTGCCTTTAGAGAGGTTCTGCAGTCTCAGTGATGAGAATAGGCAGGGTGTGAGGAAGCTTGCCTTGCCTGTGCTTTACCTGGGACATGGTGGAGGTGTTTCGATAGGTATAATCTGCCAGCTTTTACTTAGGAAAACATGTGCAGAACTTGGCTTTGTTTTTCTTTTTTCCTGGCATAGGTGGTATAGGCAAAAGCCCCTTCCTGTGGCAAGTGTACCAAAGATTTCGGAAAGCAGCTTGGCGTGGATAATAACCTCGCAGATGCCACAGGCTGTTGTAATGACTGTAGTCCTTCCTTTGCTTATAGATTATACAGTGGGCATTTTTATTTTCTCTCTCAAAAGGGATCATGATTGAAGTACGCTGAAACAATGTCTCTATTGCTATTCAAAATGTAGTTTAAAATTTTTTTTTGTAAGAAACTGAGATAGCAACTTGTTATCCAACTGCAGTTTAACCTCCTCAGAAGTGGGCAGTCTGCGGTTCTTCACAGTGAATGCTCTGCCTTGCAAACCACTGTGTTTCAAAACACCTGGTCATCTAATGATAGGTGAAACCTGCTGCTGTTTTACAGCTTATTCTGTGAAGGAGCATATGATGCTTTGGGGGAATTTTGCTGATGTCTGCTATGTCTTAGATGTATAGTTGACCCATTGTCCCTCTGGTCTTAGCAACCTGATCCACAACCAGCATGTGGATCCTTGAAGTCATAATGTAAGGATTTAGTTAATCTGAGAATTTTTTGCCTGCCTGTGACCAGATTCCCCTGCTCCTGACCCCTCACCCCTTTTTTTTTTTCTCTTCTTTTCTTTTCAATCTCCAGGCCAATGCAGTGCTGATCCGGGAAGTGGATGTAGAAAAGGTCATGACATTTGAGCAGCCATATGTAAGTGCAATTAAAACATTGTGGAATGACCCTGGAATACAAGAGTGCTATGACAGGAGAAGAGAATATCAGCTTTCCGACTCAGCTAAATAGTAAGTATATAATCACTGGCATGCACTGGTAGATGATAGTGGTGGTCTAACAAATAATACCTGTCCAATTTTTTAATTGAAGTCTAGAGTTTGTTTCAAAGGGCAGGAACACTGCTGTAGATTTCACTACACAGTTTGTTTGAAGTACCTTTTATCTTTTTCATTGAGGCAGATGAGCCTTGCTAGTGTTTTAGACAAGCTGTGCAGTCTCTGCTGGCTACGTGTATTGGGATAAAAATCATCGGCATATGAGAGAGGCACTTTGCCTCTATCAGCCAGAAGTATCCTTAGGAAAAGTTAAGATGAAAGAGCAGTGGGAGCAGGCAACTGGTAACTTGTTTGCATCTGGCTCCAGAATGGCAAAGAGCTTTGCTGGAGATGGGGGAAGCTATGTTTATTTGGGGATAGATTTAGATCTGGAAATTACTTACCATTTGCTACTTTTCGTGAGGGTATGAGGTGTTCTGGTGGATGATAAAGACAGTTGTTCACACATCTGCTTCTGGATATACCTGAGGCTGGAATCTCTACCTTATGCCATCTGTGTTGGTCCTGGCTCTTAGGCAGCAGAAGTGTCGCTCTTTCTCTTCAGGTTTGTCCTTTGGCCTACGGTGTACATGGATGTGTAACTTAATGGATTTATTATTAACAAAATCTAACTCTGGTGACATAGGTTCGTTTATAAATAGAACACCACAGATGAGACTTGATTCTGAAACATAAGCATCCACTGTACTTAAACTTTCTCCGTAGTAAAGATTGTCTTCCACGCTCCTGTACAGAGTTGATAAAGTTGTCCTTAATGTATCTGTTTATCCTCCAAAGGGGATGGCTGGTGAATTACTGTTCCCCAAAGATGTATTCTGTTATTTTTCCACATCACATTTTAAATGGTTCAGGTGACTTCTGACTTTCTTGTTATGCTAGGGAAAGACTAAATGTAGCAGTGTTTAAATCTGTATATTTATGTGCTGCAACCTAAGGTAGNTTTTTTTTTTTTTTTTTTTTTTTTTCCATTGTGCTTCTTGTAGCTATCTTAGCGATGTGGATCGTATTGCTACACCAGGATATCTACCAACTCAGCAAGATGTGCTACGGGTTAGAGTTCCTACAACCGGTATCATAGAGTACCCCTTTGACCTAGAGAATATTATCTTCAGGTACTGAAGGTGTATTCATGTTACAGCTGAACTGGGAGAGGAATTATATGGTTTCAGGAAGGATGAGTTCTGGATTGCTGTAGAGTGTCCAGGTGCTTAGTTGAGAGGCTTGAGTGGATGTATGTGCGGTGATGTTATGAAGTATCTGCTGACAGGTGCTCCTGTAATGGGGATGGTGTAACGTTTTATTCTGATAAAGAGAAAACTCCAAGCTGAAGCATTGACTGTCACAAAACAGAACATACTTTTGAATCAGTAACACTTAAAGCCCAGCTAACCATCTCGCAGGAATTGCGAGGCTGGGAAGGATTGCATTGCTGGCATCTGAGGCTGAAGTCGTGGCTTGTGAGGCAGCTGAGTGAATTGTTGGTAGCTTAAGCCACCAAAGGGAGGAGGGGGAAGCTTGCTCTGGGCAGTGCTTGTCTTGAAATGTATTTCCCTTTAAGAATGCTTAGCTGAAGCAACTTTGACCATTTATTTATCCTTCAGAAAGAGACCACTTTTTGTGCAGAAATACTTCCTTGTATGTGATACCTAGCATCTGCCTTCAGAGATGGTTTTCTGTGCCTACCTTGTGCTCTCACGATGACACCAAAACTTGCTGTCTATGCTGCTGCAGCAATAGATGGTATTTGGAGGCTTAAGCCAGCAATTGAGCATGGCATAAAGGGCACAATGACATGCCTGCCTATTGCAAAGCAATTTTCTCCCTAGTTCTCTGGTACTTACATGTTCCCTGCCCTTCTCTACCGCAGTGTTGACATTACAAGAGAGGAATAAAGAAGCCTGCATTCTCTCTCTTCAACCGTTCACTTACAGATATATAGAAAGTTACTGTCCCTGTTCTGGTTTGCTGATCTATGAAATAGGTATAGGGTTTTAGCAAAGGTGGACCAGGTGTGTTGCACTTCAGGCAAGTGACAAAATAATTCTAGCGTACTATACAGGTGGGACTTAAAACTGAGGAGCTGAAGTGCGTAATGTTAAACAGCACATTCTAGGAAAAGTTTAATAACTAAAGAAAGCTCTCTGTGCGAGAGAAGTTTCGAGGCAAGCAGATGCTTTAATAAACAATGAAAATAGTTTGCTCATTTGACAGAGCAGAGTTTTGACGGACTCTTCAGACTCAGGACAGCTACTTACCAAACCAGAGCATAATGAAACTAAAAATGGTAATGCTGATATTTGGGATTTGAATTTGGTGTCACTCGCCTATGGCGATCTCTTTAGTTTGATATATTTCTGGAACAGGATATTTTGTAAACTTGATGGTTTTGCTAGCAAGCACATATTACTACATCCCCATGCCAGCTTAACCTGAATGGTAGAGAGCTGCGTTCGTTCTCATCATATGCTGGTCCTTTACATTCCGATAGAGAACTGCAGCTACTTCTGTGATGCTCTATGTATTTCTCTTTCTTAGAATGGTGGATGTTGGAGGTCAAAGATCGGAACGAAGGAAGTGGATCCATTGCTTTGAAAATGTGACTTCCATCATGTTTTTAGTAGCACTTAGTGAATATGACCAAGTTCTGGTGGAATCTGATAACGAGGTAAGCCAAAGAATGGGAACTCTGCAGGAGGGTGGAAGGAAAGGAGGAATGTCTTTCTAGCTTGGAGGTTGGTACCAAAGTGCTTGGTGCCAAGTTGGATTAGCAAGTATTGTTGGTTTTGGCCTTCAGTTCTTCCTGTTGCAAAGGGAACATGAGCCTCAATGGGTCATGATGTCCCTGAGAATGGAAAATGCACAGTGCATTCAAATCATCTGTACTTCTCAAGTAATACTGAAATACTCTGAAATTGCTGAGTTCTGTGTGCCTTGGAAGGTACTGTGCAATGTGACGGCATGCTCTTAAAAATCACCCGTTCCTCTTTTCCGCACTGAATTACTTTGTGCTGTGACTGCTCTCTTCTTAGGTAGTGACTGTTCTCTTTGAAGGTGCAATACTGAATTTTTGCACTTGCTAATAGATTAAAAAAATGCCTTTAGGCATTAGGTTATTCCTTTTCTACTAGACAAAACACGTTCACAAAGTGCTATGGCCAGTCCTCTCTCATGACTGTCAAAGCATAAAATGACTTTTAAGCCTTTTAATATGAATAGCTTGCCAATTAAATGAAGCTTGAGTCCATCAGATTTTGCATTTCCTTCCCATTTACTGGCACAGCTTGAGCCAGAACCTACCTGTTCCTTTAGGGCCAAAGTATTCTGTGTACAGTACCTGAGATGCTGGATCGATACAGATCTGAGTATGCGTGCAGGTAGCAGAAAGGCATCTGAGTGCTCATTTGTGAAAACAAGGCTTTCTTTTTCTTATTTCAGAACCGGATGGAAGAGAGTAAAGCTCTCTTTCGAACCATTATCACTTATCCATGGTTCCAAAACTCTTCTGTTATCCTCTTTCTCAACAAGAAGGATCTGTTGGAAGACAAGATCCTATATTCCCACCTTGTTGACTATTTCCCAGAGTTTGATGGTGAGTGTATTTTAAGGAGGAACACTCTATCTATAGAAGAAGGGGTGGAGGTGGTTTGGTTAGAATTTTGTTGGTTTTTAAAGAAAACTCAGATCTAGAGATGGGGAAAACATCTTGATTTGAGAAGGATTACCTACAACAATGAGAAAATGTCACTAAAATGTCTTAATCATATGTAGATAACTGGAATCTGATCAAATGATCAAATAATGAACCTCTCCTAGATGAAGAATTACTCCCCCCACCCCCAATATGCACTTCAGAGTATTAAGTAATGGAAGTCTAACTTTCCTACCTGTATGCTTGTGCACATAACCCATTTCATAAACATGTGACTATTTGCTGGTATAGTGGGCATTTTAACCCTCTAGTCAAGAGGTGACTTGAGTCCTTGTTTTGAGAAACTGACTAGTCAAATACTCTAGTCATTCAAATGATGGTGCTGAAAAATCTCAGGTAGCGTGAAATTCTTATTAGTGTGCTATCTGCAGTTGTGGAAGAATAATATCTATGTGAAAAAGAGAAATTCCCGTCTGAAACAAAATTTCCTTAGCCAAAAGAGCATTTCAAGCTCTTCAGCTGAGTGCATTTAAAGCTGGCTGGTAACACATCTGTACAGGGCTGAAAATAAATAGAAGTAGTGGAGAATGAGATCAGGCAACACACTTCTTGCCACACTCTCTTGTATTAACTCTGTCATTGTGTGCTTTAAAAATACAAGGTGAAGGAAGAATTGCCATTTTGCAAACAGCTTTCTTTTAAACGACTAATGAAATTGCTCCTTATTAGCTGTCCTCCCACTTCTGGAGTTTCATGCCCCCTGCTGTCTGAAAGCACAAGCACTCTGAAATTGCCAGTGGTGGAAAACATCACCTTTTTATGGCAGGCTGGGAGTGGCTGCTGAGCTTATCGGTCAAATAGCGCATACTTCTAATATAACTTAACAGCTGGGGACAAGATCGCAACATCAGGAAGTGTCATATACTTTCAGTTTTTTCATATAAGTATTTACTGTAGCTCCTTCAGGGATGCTGCATGGCTTGTGAGTGGGAGGTAGCCCATCAGACCACCTCTCAAGAGGTGGTCCTTGCCATGGAGAATGTGACAACACCAGTACTGTGAAAGAAATATCAGTAGGTGACTTTTTCTCTGAGTTGTCAGCAATATGAAGTAAATACTGGCAAAAATTCCAGTTTTTAGCTCCTGAGAGTTAGGACAGACTGCAGTGTTGGCTGAAGATGACCCTTGTTTGTAAAACAAACGCTGGTGTCTCAGCACATCAGATCCATCTATATTTTAGGAAGAAATATACGTCCCATCTCCACGGGAGAGCATTGATTGTGTTATGTATATCCAGCATCTGTCACTGTTATCTAGTGAATGCAGCACAGACAGGGTTATACCAGATGCTGTATTTCAAAGCATGGTCTGAAATGATGCCTTGGTGTCTGTCAAAACTCTCAGCCTTGGAAAAATGCCTTTTGTAGGTTTTGGTTAGATAACTGAAGAGCGTAAGACACTTCAGCTCCTGGGACTTTTATGCAATAAATGATCTCAATTTCTTCTTTATAGCTCTGTAACCCGTAAGAAAGAGCGCGCTAGCAATTATTCTGATGGATCAAACTGGGGGATGCACTTAGCATAAATCCATTAACTGGTTTCTTTGTTTGCTGCAGGCCCACAGAGGGATGCCCAGGCAGCCCGTGAGTTCATTCTCAAGATGTTTGTGGATTTAAATCCAGACAGCGATAAAATCATCTATTCTCACTTCACATGTGCCACAGACACAGAAAACATCCGTTTCGTCTTTGCAGCTGTCAAGGACACCATCCTACAGCTCAACCTGAAGGAGTACAACCTGGTTTGACCTGCTCTGCTCTTGGCCCCTTGAGAGGCTTCATTGTGAAGAAAAGACAAAAAAAGAAATTTTAAATATGACAGGAAAAAAGTTTTAATTTTTGATGATGTAATGATTGCAAATTGTCTGATCTGTGGAGTGGCAAGTGCTCAGTGTTAGCCTGGAGTCTCATGTCTCTGTCCACAGAGTAGTTGATTTCATATTTTTAACAAATTGCTTTTATTTCACAGTTAACGGGGATATGCCTCATTTCTTCAGCACCTTGCTTACTTCTTAATTTTTGCCAAACAGCTAAGGCAGTCTCATCTTGAGCTTTCCTTTGTTGCTTAGCTACTTTTTTTTTTTTCCCCTTTTCATTCTCATGGTACATATAGAAGAAACTAACTTTCCAGCCGAGATTGTGAATTCACTGGACTGTGGGAGTGCAGAATGCTACTGGTCCCTTTGCCTTGTGCTATAGGGTGCCTCTGGTGTAATTTGCTAATCCTGCTTTCCCCCCCCCCCGCCCTTTCCCTTCCCTTCCCCAGGACACGCTCCATGGTTCACTGTGATGAAATGTTGGGGAGGAGCGATTGCTCTCCAACTATTGTGCAAAAAAAGAAAAAGGCAAAACAAAACAAAAAAAAGCCATCACTTTTCCATTCTTTACATGTTCTAGTTCTGAGTTATTTTTTCTTATCAATTATAAAAGGTATGGAGACTGTGATTTTTTTTTTTTTTTTAAATTATTGATGTTCTATACATAGTTTGCTACGTGTTGCTGTATTTTGTTCATGGACTACAAATTATGGAAGCTCTTGGAGCAATAGCTGCTGAGCCTGGGGAAGTGCCTGACTGTAATTGTTCTTTTTTATTTTATTTTGTTTTTATTTTTTTCACACACATACACAGATCCCCCACACACCACAAGCGCATGTGCGCGCACAAGGCTCAATTTGCAGAGAGAAACTACGTTTTGTTGAGTAGAATATATGACATCAAGTGAGCAACTTCTCTATGCAGCAAATATCAAAAGCACACTGAGTAATTGTGGCGTTTAAACATCAGACTTTGGCTGGATTGAAAATCTTAGTCTTGTGCCACCCTTTAGTTCTTTTCTTGCTGCTAGTAGCAAACAAGCCTTGTTTATTGCATTTTGTGCCAGTGTGTTGAATGACTTTGTAAGAATTCCTTGGTCCTGTCCAGCTTGCAGATTTTTAAAAAGGACCAGAGTTGGTGGGTGACAAACTTTGGGACGTAGGTAGGATTCTTACTTGAAAAGGTTGAGGATAGCTCTTGGAGGGAGTAGCAATTCTCTCTCTGCTGTTTATGCATTCCCCTGAGGCACATGCTGCTGTGTTTCTCTTTAGAGGAGTATGGATCCTCTTTGGAAGACTTGCACACATACTTGCTCCAGGGTGCATGTGATAATCAAGTTACAGTAGTCATGGCTGGAGCACGCGGCTGCTATGGAATCCAGAAAGCCCTGCTGTGGTTGCACTTTTGTTTAGCAGGAGAGTAGAGGCAGAGACAGCAGGGTTTGCTGGTGCAGGTGGAAGGTAGAGTGAAAGAAGTTCTGGATTCTAGATGCCAAATGAAACTCCACTAAGCAGAAGGATGTGAAGCCTTTGCACATTAGAGAGCTTTTTCCAGGGGCTGAGGCAAGTGAACAAATGTGCTGAAGACCTGTTGCCGGCCCAGAAGATAACTGCAGTGGCAAGGCAAGGAGTGAGTAGGAAACAGGGGAATCTGACCCACCTCTGGACATGTGTCGTTTAGCCATCACTAATGCTTCTGTTTCAGTTCCAACAAGTAGCATTGGGTCCAAATCCTCTGGATCAACCAGATTGCCCCCTTGAAGGCTAGCAGGCTGCCAGTAGATAAAGACTAAATGAGCTGCACTGTTGAAGGGGGCTGTTGATATTTTGTCTCTTTTGTAGACAGAGCACTACATCAGTGTTTTGCACAACATGTAAGAGTAAATCTTAACTGTCTGAGATGCTTAAGATGCTTTGATCTAGAACACTAAAATATGGAGGGACATAATTTTGAGTAATTCTGTTTATAGGTCCCTCGTTTTCCAGAATAGCTGAGGGAAGCCTCTGTATGTCTCAGAGCACTACAGAAGAAAGCAAGCTCTGCTAAGAGTGATTAGAGAGCTCAAGTTGGAACAGTAGCCATGGGACCAACAGCTGAAGAGCCAGCCTGGCTGAGTGGCGATGCTGAGGGAAACACAGCATCTCTTTAGACTAGCCATGCTCTGGTCTGCATTTAACACTTAGGAGGAATGAGAGGGATTCCCATGTGTCAGACAGCTTTGCATCAATTTTACTGCTTTTTTTGTCTATGCCAAAATGATCCATTTTGTAGAAACTGTCCTGTAAAGAGGAATTTATAATCATCTTCGTGTATTCTAAGTGCTGTTCATCTGAAGCAGATGGCAGCATCAGCCTCTTCTGCTTCTGTGATCCTCTTGTAAATGGTTCACACTACAACTATTGCCAGTGACAAACCTGGCACTGAGATATACAGGTTCTTGGAAAGAACTTCCCAGAAGTTTTTTTTCAAGGTGAATGATGGTGGTACTTCCACTTGAATCAGAAACTTTTTTTTGTTTTGTATCTTCCCCTTCTTTAAGAGCTGCTGCCCTGGCACAGGAGGAGGGATCTTGGCTTCTGTCTCTTGCAGAGTGAGTCTGCATTGTCGTGGGGAACTGCGGGAGGCTGTGGGCGCAAGGGTTTAGGCATGTGCTGTACCTTACTGAGCAGCTGCTTGGTGTAGCTGTTGGCCTGATAACTGACTTGGTGTGATGGTTATTGCAAAGGCAAGTGGAGAACACTATGCGATGGCTGTCTCGTGAGTTCCCGAAACCTCATTCTGAATTAGGGGAGGAATGGGTCAGACTTGTAGACGTAATCTGGAGTTGTCTGTGGACTATGTTATGTCTGAGAAGATACCAGTGTTAGCACATGCTTTTCTTAGCAAGCAGTAGCTTGTGTGCCTCCAGCTCGGCCAGTGAAGCATTCCTGCAGAACTGGTTCATGTCTCTGTTGGCTGGCCCTTTGGCAGATGCCTGCCCTAGCAAAAGTGCCAAACCTTAAACCAAATTTGCCTATATCATCTTTTCTGAAAGTGAGGCCAGTCAGAACTTTCTGCAGGTTGAGACAACAGATTGACCTTCAGAAAAGAGGTGGAATTGGGTTCTTGTAGAGAATCTAGAATCTTGAGTCTGAGGAAGTGGTCTCTTGGCTAACCTCTGCTCCTTGTGCACTTTTTATCTTTGTTCCGCTGAAGAAACCAACATACTTTGAACCAGTTTGAAACTTGAAGTCAGTGAGGAGAGGACCATCCCATTTCTTTGCACCATTCTGTGTGGATTGGCTACCTGGTGAGCAACAGCCCGTTACTGCTTCAGCGTGTCAGATAGCTCCTTGCCCTTTCTGCCTGTCTCCCCTTCTCCCAGAGTTGGATTCTTTGGTCTCTTGTTGTTGCTTCCTAGCAATGTTGGCCTTGCGTTCAACTATGGTTTTTCTTCATGTGTTTTATTGGTTTTNATGCCAAAAAAAAAAAAAAAAAAAAAAAAAAAAAAGTACTTCCGGAGTGTGCTGACCATTGTATTGTACTGTACAGAGCCCAGGTTGTTAGAGTCCAGCAGAGACAAAGTGTGTTATGCAGCACCCAGTTTTATAAGAGTATGGTTTGTGCCAATGCCCCTTCTTTAGTAGTGCCAGAGACTCTTTACAAGTGCCAATGTGGTGGAAATTATTTGGTTATACTTGTATATTATAGGATCCTGATTTAAGACAATTTAAACATTATCCTATTTAAAAAGATACTATATAAAATGCTGTTTTTAAACCTTGTCATTTGCAATGCATGTATTGTTGTGCGTGTTGGGGTGGGGGGAGGGAAGAGGGTAGGGTAAAGGAGTTTCTGAATAAGATGCCCAGTGTCAGGATCTATTCAGGCTCCAAACTGTCTCATTCCAGTCCAGGAGTGTGATTGTTTCTTGGAATGATCCCACTCTGACTGCTGGGCAACAACCCTTACTACAGAAATATCTGATGGAAATTGATTTTCATATCTTTCTCCTGAAATAAATTCTCTGTTTGAAATTGGAATAAATTTTGTTCCTAAAAGCCGTGGTGGTCATGCATCTGTTTCTTCACTCCTGTCCCTCCTCTCCCTCTCCTTCTGGTTGGCTTAACAACTTCTGTACCCTGTGGGACCTGTGTCTGACTGCAGCACACTCTGCCCTCCTAGCTAGCAATGTTGTCCCTGCTCAGAAAATCAGAACTCTGAGGCATAGAAACAAAGTGTGTTTTGGTAAATATAAGGTATAATATGCAATAACTATATATAACATACTGTACTAATAATTCTGAAGTGAAGTGTGAACAGTGGCTGACTAGGGTTTTAAGATGTAGGGATGCAATGGTGGCACCTTGACTTAAAATTCTACAGGATTTTGGAGTAGAATTGCTAAGTGAAGTTGTCGGTATTCGCTGCTGCCTCTTGCTGTTAGTGTCAGCCAATTTCAGGCACATTTCTTGCAGGATTGTCCTGGTTTCGGCTGGGATAGAGCTAATTTTCTTCCTAGTAGCTGGTACAGTGCTGTGGTTTGGATTTAGTATGAGAATAATGTTGATAACACACTGATGTTTTAGTCGTTGCTAAGTAGTGCTTACACTAGTCAAGGACTTTTCAGCTTCTCATGCCCTGCCAGCGAGGAGCTGGGAGGGGGCACAGCCAGGACAGCTGGGATATTCCAAAGGGATATTCCATACCATATGACATCATGCTCAGTATGTAAACTGGGGGGAGTTGGCTGGGGGGCGGCGACCGTGGCTCAGGAACTGGCTGGGCATCGGTTGGCAGGTGGTGAGCAATTGCATTGTGCATTACTTATTTTGTATATTCTTTTTTTATTATCATTATTATTATTTTCCCTTCCTTTTCTGTCCTATTAAACTGCCTTTATCTCAACTCACAAATTTTACTTTTTTTTCCCCGATTCTCTCCCCCATTCCACTGTGAGGGGGAGTGAGCAAACGGCTACGTGGTGTTTAGCTGCCTGCTGGGTTAAACCACAACGTTGCCAATAGCAGAAATGTTGGTGGGACCAGACATGCTTCCAGTCTTGTTTGTTAGCAACATGGACTGAAATATGAAACACTGCTTAAATTTATCCCTTTAGGAGTCCAGGGATGGATGATTGCGAAAGCTCTCACAAAGGGATTTCCTGGGATAGAGTTCCTAGAATTTAATTCTCCTTCTCTAGGGTCAGTCCCCAGGAATTTCAGATTAAATCAGCTGGGAGTGGGTAGAGCTGTCTAACTTCCTCTGTGTAAGGCTTCCTGTGTTTTCAGGAAGCTGCAACCAAGGATGTTCTGCTCACCTCTGTGTCATTTAATGCACAGGTGAAGTCGCAGGTACAGCCTGAGATGCTGTGTTTTGTCTTGAACCAGGAAGATCACTCAAATCTGGTTGGCCAAAATACCAGCAGGTACTTGTGCCATTGCTGTTTTGTAATTAAGGGTGAATGTGTGTTGCTTTTCTCAGTAGCTCTGTGTTCTCACCAGCTGGAAAGCATGAAATAGTAGCTGAAAGAAGTGTGTTTGGTTTGTTGTTTATTTCCTTCAGCCCCATGCGGGTCATGTGTTGTGCCATTCTTTGCAAAGAGAGTATAATATGCTCCGTTTAAATTAAGCATAGGGACAGATTCAGACTCTTCAAAAAAGAAGGTAAAGTCTTAAAACTAGTGCCCAGTATTCCCAACTGACTGTGAGATGGCCTTGTGTTCTGGCCTTTTGCAGCCTCCAGCCATGATACATGTGCAAATTGCCCACACTTGCTGCAGGCATGCAGTACGGGTGCTGTCTCTGAAGCGTTGCAGCTTGTTCAGCGTATGTGCAGGAGGTTGGCTCCCTGCCTGTCTTGGAGTGGCCCAGGAAAAGAGGCAGCTGGGAGCAGGAGCCGATGGAATGATCCATGCAGCTTGCTCACAGATGCCGTCTTTCCCAAGGGCCCCTCAAACATAGACTGAGTAAACCATTTCCAGCGAGACCGTTTCCTCCTAGCTTCCACTTCAGCAGCTGGGGGTGAGAGGCCCTCAGCTGCTTTGTCCTGTGCAGGAAGTACCCCATCCTGCAAGGAGAAGTCTTGGGAACCCAGGAGGGACTGTGGCATGGAGCAGCCTGCTGCTGCTGCCTGAACAATTCCTTTCACCTGCAGCCTGCTCTCAAGGGACTCTTGGGAAAAGAGGGCAGTCAGAACTGGGCTGTGGGCCAGGTGAGTTTTCTGGTAATGTGTGCTCTTCCCAGGGACTGGGGTTTTGTTAGTGCTGCAAGTCACTTCAAACGTGGCCATTAGATGTCACTGCCAACATCAGAACAGGTCCTCGGGATTGTGTACGTAAGTGGACCCAGACATTAAGGAAGTCAGTTTCCATCTTCTTCATATTAAAAAATCCCATGCAGAAGAAGAGGGCAAAGAAGAGAGAATTTGGGATTCGCCTTGTCCTTGGACAGCCATCATCCTCATAGCAGGAAAAAGCTCTTTTCCTTGAGCATTACATTTGCTCTCTTGGGAAAGCTAGGGAAGCATCTGTCCAGCATGAGAAGAATAAAATGTCACAGGAAATTTATAAAGCCGGAATATAATGCCTCCCTCCTTTCACTTCAGCTTTCTCTCCTGTGTCTAGCCTGACCCCAAGTTGCCTTATGCAGGACTCTGCAATCTATGGCACGCCAGTCAGAGGCACGGTGCCAGCTTGGCTTGTTTGAATGGCAGCTGTTTGTTGATGCAACATTACCGTCAAGAGCAGTGACTTCCTGGACCCCAGGCTCAGCAAGGGGCTTCCATCCAGCACTCTCAGCCTCTAACTTCTGGTTTTGTTTTCCCGTGCAGCACATCTGTCCTCTGAAGGCTGCTAGGTCCTGCCTCCCATGTCATTGCCTACTTTTATCATACCTAGCAATCACTGTGGTAAGCTCCAGATAGCTCAAGGATAGGACATGGAAATCATGAGTACCTCCATTGCAGAAGCCAGTCTCTTCTGGTGTGAAGGCATTTGAATAAATACTGCAATTACCTGTTTCTGAAGATAGGGCTTTGGAATGCAGGTGGAGAAAAACTTTTTTTTTCTTTTTTTTTCTTTTTTTTTTTTAAAAAGAAGCTTTTCTAGTGTATGTGTCCCTGCAAACAAAAGCAATAAGAACTGATGGGAAATAGTCAGGATGGAAATGAAGGTTTCCAGAAACCACCTTGGACAAAATCTTCTTCCTTCCTTTTCTCTGGTTTGTAAAGCTAGTTGAAAATAAATTGTATGTGTGGTCTCCTGTCCATGATATCTCAGTAGCTTCCCAGCAAAAGCTAGCACCATTAGCAATTTCTAAAACGAGCTTGTCTGTGCACTCTCCTCAGGCATACCAGTTCAGTGTAGTTGTCTTTGAGCTGTTTTATCTTCTGTGATGCAGCCTGATCAGGAATTTAAGCCTCTACAAGCAATTTTTGTAACACCTGTATCACCTTGGGTTGAGAACTCCTGGCTTCTGAAGAGTTTTTGTGGCTCCCATACTGGACTGTATGGCAACTCGGCATTTGGTCTGTGTGAAAGCTTCTGGGTAACCTAGCTCCTGAGATGGGCAAGGGTGTGGCTCAGCAGGGACTACAGATGCAGCCTGCAGGCTGTTCTGCATGCCCAGTCAGGTGCTATTACCTGTTGTCACTGGCCACTCCTATGCACTGCTGCCAGAATTGCTCCTCCCTTCATCTCAGGTGTGTATCTATAGCTCCTGGCCATGGAAATAAATGGTGTTTGTATGAAGCATCCAAAAGGCAGGTCTCTCCTGCTATGCTGGTTCGTATACTCCCTCCCAGTGGCTCAGACGTTCAATCTCTAATACTGCAAACAGCTGATAGCTTCAATGAGGCTCTTTGCAAAGTATAGGCAATGTGGGATGAGAACATCCTTGGAATCCTTCTGGAAAGGATTTGGCAGCCTCAGCTCAATGTCAGCTTTGCAATGCTTGATTCAGAGCAGATTAAATGTTGTAAAGAACCCTAGGGGAAAGAGGTGCCTTTCTCAGCTTAGCCACCAATTTACTTCCAAACTGCAATCTTATGCTTTGTTGACAAAGGTTTTTCAGAGGTAGTTTTTTTTTTTTTTATCAATTCAGAAGTTGTTTAGAGACAGAACCTTGAAGAACATGTGCTGTTGCTAACCTGGAGAGGGCACCGTGTGCATGTAAAACCCATGGCATAAATGCACTCTCCTTGTGCAACAGCAGCAGCAAAAATCACGGAGAACTTTGTGCAGTTACAGTTCTTCTTAGTCACGTGGATGACGTGTGGGCTTTATGACGTTTTGAATTCCTAGGTTTGGAAAGTACTTGGAATCTTAAAAATCTTTGGTCTGGTGTTTTGTATCCAGTGCTGCCGCAGGTATTATATGGGCTCTAACAAGTCACCCTTATGCAAAGGTGAACATAAGGAAAGGCAAACACTCCCCAGAAGTACATCTTGAACAATAAAACCCATTAGGGGTTTTCTTTTAACACAAACTTCAATCTGACTGCTGCTTTTCAAACACTTTGGAGATTGTGTTTCTATAGGCAGGAAACCTGAAGTTTACCTATAGGCTTAAAATGGTTTAAGAACAGGAGCTGGTTGGTGAAATTGGGCTTGATCAAAACTTCCAGATCAAAAAACAAGTTTGGATGCAAAAAGACAGACGTTCTTATCAGTAGTTTTGTAAACTTTGTCCCCTAGTCTTTGATTTTAGAATTTCACTTGTCTGTTCTAATCTCAAGAAATATGTTGGATTCCTGTGCTTTAAACAGACCTCTTCCCCCACCTCCTCTATGCAGTTAGAAGAATGCAAATATTGTCAAGTTCAAAACCTCTATGTGCTACAAAACTACCTGGATACCTCTAATAAAAGAGGTACCCAGATTTTATCCCATTTTTCTCCAATGGTTGCTTAAATGTCTTCAGCTGTCTGACTGCTTTTTCTGTTACTGGCATATCCCCATTGCTTGGGTATGGATCAAGCTCCACACCTCAGCTGGGCAGATTCCTGTCAAGTTCACCTCATCTCTGAAGACCCGAGTTCTGTTGTTCTTTGTCTGGAGAGCTGGGTCTCTGATTCCCCAGCTGTAAGCCTCGAAGTGTGCAGCCATAGTTAAGGCCAAAGTAAATGTGGCATCGAGGAGAGCAAGTGAGATGTTTGTTCTGCAGGTACAGGCTCAGATTTTCTCCTAAATCTGGCAGTGTCACTGCAGCATGACACTCACTGGGGTTCCTGTGCCTCACAGCTCTGAGGTCCTGAACCTCCAGTGGTTTGGTGGAAGTGGTTATTGCAGCGAAGGGAGGAAAGAAACCATGCCTGCTTACAGCACAGGAAATACATATAAATAGGTGATTATTATAAAATTCCTCCTCTCCTCCCTTGCCCCGCTTTAGGCTTGGACAGACTATGAAATTTTGCCAAGGTCTCACCTGGAATCCCAGTCAAAACCAGTATTTTTGGAAATCTGTGTGGGGAGAAAAAGTGAGTGGAGTTAGTGTTTTCATACTTGTTCGAAGACAAGCTTCAAAGTTATAGGTCTTAGAATGCCCTTTGTATGTGTAAAATTGAATACATTCACCATTTCACTGTCCATCACACTCCCTCCCTCGCCTTCCCCTATGAGCAGCAGTTACCTTGCTGTGGAAGATGGCCAGGTGGCTGATGTGGACTGTACAGACGACTCCTTCATTCTCACTTCAGTGTGGTTGCACGGTGCATGTATGCTGTGTCTGGGGAAAGGCCCTTTCAAGAAAAGCTTTCTTCTGGCTTTTCACCCTGTAATTCTGTAGAGAATAGAAGAGGTTTACCGTCACTTTTACTGGTAGGAAGAGTCTGTGCTTCTGTGATCTGAAGTTTTCACTCAAAAAGTTTCTGGCTTTCAAAATTCGGGAGAGGACAAGGTTCTCTGCATTCACTTGTACTTGCCTGTGTTTCACTTCCATTGTATGAATGCAGAAGCTGGCTGATGGGCATTAAGCCTAGATTGTATGCCCTGTACTTGCAGCTGGTGGACAAGGGTGTGCTCTTTCAGATCAGCTGGTTTGCTGATGTGCAGATGCCCTCACCAATTAAGATTAATTCAATCAGGCTGATGTAGTTCAGGGTATGCCAATGAGCAGCAGGTGAACCCTGAGTGCCTGTAATGAGGCGAGGGAGTGCCTGCACTGTTAGATCTGGTTCTTGCTCTGTGCAGTCAGCAGCAGGGTTTGTGCACTGCCCAGTTCTCATGGGAGAGTAACTCCTCATGGCAGGGGGCCTTGGTGTGCACGGGGGAACTGACAATGCTGGCTCACAGTGATGTAGAGGAGCTTCCTTGCCTCTTGGACTGGGTGGCTCTGTTTTTAAGAGCCTAAATCTGTAGATGCCAGATTCCATTTCCCTCCCTTCCTCAGGGCAGAGGCAGTAGTGTGAGAGGTGTCAGATGAGGGAGCAAGAAGCTGTTTTTTCCTTATAGTTGTTTTTTCTGAGCTGGGGGTGTGGGTTCACTGTTCATCTCTATTGCTTGTGGACACCCCACCCCCACCCACCCCCGCCCCGCCTGGGCCAGGGAAGGATGTGGTGTTTCTCAGAACGTGAGATTTTTTCCCTGTATGGCTTGTGGATAAGAGGTTGTGCAGAGCACGGGAAAGTGCAGCGTGGCAGGCTTAGCCATTTTTGTAACTTGGATGTGACTGGCACTTCTGTCACACAGGGCAGAACTGCGGTGAGGGACATGCTGAAATTGTTTTTCTGGAGGAACCATTGTTAATTTGAAAACATAGTGGGACCTGGCAGAGTGGGTTTTTCCTTGTCTCTTATTTTTGTCAATGAAATCTGATGGAAATGTTTGTTCTCCTGATGGAAATGTTTGTTCTCATTCTCTTGCTAGGTCACTTGCCAAATCTCCACATTAATTTCCTTCAGACATAATATTTTCAAGCTCTATTCTAGAAGAGGTGGGTCTTTATTTTTTTTTGTCTTAAACCATGAAATGTAGGAAGAAAATGTTTGCTGACTGTCAGGCTGTGGTGGGAATGCATGGTTCTTCTCTTTGCTGCCATCTTCACTAAAAAGACCTGAATGACTCAGCGTGTCTTGATGAACATTTCGGTGTGACAGAGGGCTGGTCAGGATTTCCTTTTACTGGCACCTGCCTGAGTCCAGCCACAGAGGGATGCAGAGGGCTGGAGGATGGAGCAGGGAGGGACAAAGCCAGAGCCTGCCCGAAACTGTGCTCTGCTGTGAAGAGCTGAGCTGCTGCAGCCACCTTCTCCCCGAATCCTGCCCCCCCAGCCTCCATGGCTCAGTGCTTCTGCTGCTGCCACGTTTGCCCATGTTTCCTATTAGAGGAGGATAAAGCTGTCATTCTGATCAACAGCAAAATCAACAAAATACCAAGGGAGAAGAGATGAGTCTGGCAGGAGCTGAATTTGCTGCTTCTTGGAGAGTTGCACTGGGGGAAAGATGCTGATTTTCTGTCAAATGACAGCCAGGCAGAGGCAGGATGGAGGAGAATCGAGAGAGGCCACGGGGTGGCAGATGTGATAGTGGGAGGAAGTCCGCCAAAGTACCTGGGGGGAGCACGTGTGCCTGACTGCATGAGAGGAGAGCCATTGGCTGACTAGTGCCAGAACTGCTGCTCTGGATGCTGAGGTGGTTCTCCCAGCTTCACTGTTGCACAGCCTTGAGCAAGTCTATGCCTCTGTTTCCTTTAGCTGTGTTTCTTTAGCATCTTCAGAGTGAGGAGTGAGGACTGATTCTACTGCATGCGAGCACAGGAGGATCATTGTCACCAGGGCATTTGGCCACTGCTGTAATCCGCAGCACTGAAACATCTCTGATTTTATGGGTCGCCAGTGAGCAAATGCCTACATCTTTCACACTAGTTTTCCAGTACAACTAGGCACAAAAATCTCTTGAATCTTTGGGTGTTATTTCTTTCCTGACAGACCGAAATTGGGATTGACTCTGTGGGGTTTGTGCATTAGTAACGCAGTGGTTGGATGTTACCACAAGCTACAGGGGCTTGTGGGAAGAGGAGGGTGGTGATATGGTTAAAGCATGGGGACAGGAGTAGTACTCCCAGTTCCGTTTCGTTTATTGCTACAGATTGACTTTACCCTTTTATGGACTGGCAGAGATCTGAGATAAAAATCATGTATTGCAGTAGTGCCTTACAGCCTTGGCACAAGACCTTGCGATGTGAGGTGCAGTTGTCATCTTGCTTACAGTGAGGGTCAGCATTCTGGCTGTCCACATTGTCTGTGGCTTGAACCAGGACCAAAGCCTTTGCCTCTAAGCCGGTTGGTGCAGCTGACTTGTGTCCAAGCTTCTTGGGGATGTTGCCTTCTGGCATGGACTGGTTGTATCCACGTGGCACAGCAATAGGTCTAGATCTCTTCTGCACCCTGTGTTACCCATGGTCAGAAAACACACAGGGCTTTGACTTTGGTAATATTTTTTTTCTTCTGTTGAAATCTGCAAGAAAGAATGAAACGGTGGTGTCATAGCCCTATAGGATGCTGTATTTGTACTGTGACATCCAGTGGCATGAGTGTATGCCTGCTTTGGGAGATGGTGTAAAGATGCATATGAAGGGGAGCAATTGAAGGCATGAAACTTGCTGGACAACTCCAACACTGGCTACAGGCAGAGAAAGTCAAGTTTGGTGCTATCTGCCTCCACACTGTCTGTCTGGGAACACACTTGCCTCTTTGCTGGAGGAACCTACTTGTCTGACTCTGGAAGAGAAATGGAAGTGAGCTAGCATGTACACTGTGGAGGATGAGGGAAATGTGGCTTGAGAGTGAGCCAAACATGTGATATAGATATGTGGCACAGCCCTGCGGGTGGAAGGGACAGACTACTTCCTTGTACCATGGCTCCCTGTTGTTTTCTGTCCAATCTGGAGTGGATAGCTGAGGGCTCTTATATTCCCACTGTTCAGGATGTGCTGCAGAGCCAAATGCCTACAGTTGGCAACAAGGAATACCACTTCTCAGTGCAGAATGGGACGTTAAGGTGAAGCTCCTGTAAAGCAGTCAGCCCTTTGAGCGTGGCAAGTGCATGGGATTCACCTTCTCCCAAACAACTGTCCTGTACCCTGCCTCTTCCTTCTCTATTGTGCCTCTTGTCCTTGGGCTGACTCTCTTGGCTGCCTCTCCCTTCCCCAGTGGGAAATAAGGCAGCACCTACCATAGCAGCCTCTGCTTCTGCTTGGGCTGGGCAGGTGCTTTGATTATCAGGAAACAGAGCCTTTGCACCTCTGTGCCTTCTCTTGTTCGAAATGCTGCCTGCATCTTGAATTCCAGGTAGTTGAATTCCAGCTGGCTCTGGTGCTCTTCCTGTCGTCTGCCCAAGAGGTAGCTTGGTAAGGCTTCTGCTCACTTGCTCTTGGCAGGCTAAGAGTGCATTTGGGATTACATTTAGTAACTCACTTGATATCTGGTAACCTGTTGAGATGTGGCAGCACAGTCCTGGGGGGCTCCGAGTCTGTGATCCCTGTCAAAGCTGTGGTCTCAGGCACTGCCTGCCCAAAGGGGAAAACATCGTGCCCCTGCCTCTGGCTGACCCTCCACCCTGGCAGGATCATGGATGTGGGTGGGCAGAAGTCAGAGCAGAGGAAATGGATCTGCTGCTTCGAGAGTGTGATTGCTTTAATCTGTCTGGCCTGCCTCAGTGAATGTGACCGCTGCCTGGAAGCCAACAGCAAGGAGGCAAGAAGCTCACAGGCTGTGCCGGGAGGTGTTGGCGAAGGAGCTTGTAGGGTGTTCCAGGCAGGTGGGTGTCAGTGAGGAATGTGGGCCATCTCTACCATCACTGCTCTGCAGCAGGGCTGTGGAGTTCAACAGAGTGCTCTTGGAGGTTGCTGAGCTGGACATCTGCCCAAGAGGGACAGCAGTCTCTGTGTGCTGCAGAGCAGGGTGGTGGAGAGCCCTGCTTAGGGCTGCCCTGGCTCTGGAGCACACTGGGGATCCTCTTTCTGAGCAAAACAAACCTCCTGGAGGACGCAATTGCTGCCTGAGACACGGCCCAGTACTTTTGGTGCATGGCTGGAGCAGCCAAATGTGTGTGTCATCAACGTGAACTGCTGCTCCCCTGGGTGTCTGACAACCTGAACAAGCTGGAGGCAGCAGAAGGCTTGGCACAGCCCTGTGGCACAGCTTGTCTCAGGGAGCACTCGAGCGCGGCAGGGGCTAGAGCCTTGGCTGTGTTCCTGACTTTGCTGTGCTCTGCGGGCAGGCTGCCCTGTGATGAGATGGACTAATTCTGCGCCCGTGCAACACCAGCGGGCATGTGCTGCAAGCGCTCCCATAGCCCCAGGGACCCCTTGTGCTCAGTGCCCCCTCCCCTGCATAGTTCTTCTTTCCTGCCGGCTCACACTGCAGCATATGGGGGGAAGGCGATCTCCTGCCAGGAGATGACTGGTTACCGTCTTTTCCAGTTTTACTTGAGCACTCGACACTGGGGAGAAGAGGCCAAGAGGCTTCCCCTGCCCTGAAAACCAGGCTTGATGCCTATTCTGGGCCACCTAGTTTAGGTGGGACAGAAAATGGAGGCCACTGGTTAGGGTAGAAACTTCCAGCTTGGAATTAATCTGTTTGAGTAGTGACTTTCTTTTGAGCTCTTCAGGACTGGAGCCAGCGGCTGAGAGAAATCCAAATCATAGAAGGAAAAAGGCTCTCAAATGCAGATGCAATTTATTGTTTTTATGTATTCTTACAACACTGGAGCTACAGCAGGAGGGGAGAAAGGAGGCAGCAGGTTTCAGAGGTAGGGGACAGCAGCAGCAGCAGTGAAGCAGGAGCTGAAAGTGTCCTCCTTGGAGGACCCTCTAACCCCAGGGCTTGGGCAAAGGAGACCCAGGCATCTGGTGTCACAAATGCAAGGGGGCAGGGAAGAGGCTGCTCTTTGGATCCCCCCGATCTAATTGTACTGCCTTTCCCCAAAGGACGGCAGATAGCCCAACAGCTACTGTCACCTCACTCAGGGCTGTCCTGCTGCTTCCTTTCTGGAGCTGTAGCCACAAGCAGCTTGACAAAGGGGTAAATCAGAGCAGCAAAGTGTGGGAGCATGCACTGTGTCAACGGGCACTCCCTAGCTTGCATGGGGAACAAACGCAGTCAAGGTGCAATCTCTGCGCCAAGCCCCCCACTGCCATAGTTTGGCTTTGCCAGAGAGAAGTCCTTGCCATGTCCATGAGGATCTGTGGAAGATGTTTCCCAGGGAGAAAGGNGCAGGGTCATGCTGACTTCATGACACTGTTGACCCATGGAAGGTAAGGAGCAATGCGTGTGTAGAAACCAGGCCAATTGTTGTGCCTATAGGAGAAGATGCCGTAGGCTTTGTTGTTGCAAACGAGTGGATCCCCAGCATCGCCCTGTGAAATGGGGGAGGAGAGAGATCGGTGTTGATTTATGAGGGGTCCCCAGGAAAAGGGTGCATTTGCAAAGAACAGGGAGACTGCAAATATCAGGACAGAGCTTCCCCAGGAGAAGCTTGGGCTCACAATGGAGGTGGATAGCTCTGGGTCCAAAAGGGACCATTGGCAGTTTTGTCTGGGACCCAGCACGAGACGCAGCACAACTATAGCTGGGCAAATGCTGGTTTAAAGTATCATTTCATTTCTGCCCTTCTGCTGGCTGCAGAGCACCACAAAATGCATTCAGACCAGCTATGAGACTCAGGGCAAACCTCTGTTTGGCCAAGCTGTTGTCTTGTGGCGCTGTTGCAGACTCCTAGGTCCTCTGCTGTGGGAAGACAAGGAACCCCTTGTCCCTTCTGCTTGGCCCAGGACTAGCACAAGCGTGATGCCTGCAGTCAGCAGGAACACTGCTGACCCTCTGAGGGTCTGATCCTTGGAGATCAAGACTCAGGGCACCTCTTGTGCCAGGACAGCGAGAGAGGGATGCTGGTGAGGAAGTGGGGGGTGGGGGGGGACTGAGGGGACAACAAGAAGCAATTGTAGACAGTACTTTTTCAGTGAAGTTTTTTAGCCCAGATCAGGTTTGGGCCCAGCACCTGGCTGAAACCTCCCCCATGGCCTTCTACTCCCTAAGTCAGAGACTGACCTTTTCAGGTACCCCAGCAGATTCACTGTGGCCACAAATCAAGTTGTCAGCAAGTCCAGGGAAGCGGCTGAGACAGTCCCTTTCTTTGATGATGGTGACGGTGGCTTCGCATAATGTGGCAGCGGGTGTTTTGTAGCCCCAGCCGGCTATGCTGCACTCAGTCCCACCAGGGACTTTTGATTTTTCAAAGGAAATGGTCTTAACATAGCTGTTGCTGGTGGCATTGCCTTTCAGCTGGCCAAGGGGACAGAAAATACAGAAATAAGTGCTTGGTCTGTAAATGCTCTGTGACAAAGGCTGTCCCCTCCCACTCCAGGGTTACACCTCAGCCCTGCATGTCGGGCAGACAGGACCATGCAGGTGCTCCAGGCAGGTAGTTACCTTCAGCAAGAGGATGTCATTTCCCTTCTTAGGACTCAGGAAGTCTGGGTGGCAGTGATACTCTTGGACTTCGAATGTTTGCCAGCTTTCCTCCCTCCTCTGGATTGTATGGGCTCCAAGGATGACTGTCAGAGGTTTGTGTCTGGTAAAATCAAGCACGGTGTATGTCATTAGCTTTCTCCTCTCTTCCCTGGTAACACTGAGGCACATCTCCCAGGGGCGTGGCCAAGAGAGACTGGCTGGGCTTTAGAGGAGAATGGTGGGAGCAAGGAGCTCTGCCAGTGAATCTGCCCAGCCAAGAGGCAGAACAAGTTCCCATCTGACAGACTGGAGCTCTGCAAGGGTTACTTTACCTCTGGATCTCGAGCTGAGCAGATGTGGTCCAATGCTGCTGCTGTGTACTAAGATATGAGGACTGTTGGTCCAGGCTTTGTAGGCCCATGGAAGCCCATGGCACCAAGGAGGGATTTCTAAATCGGGACCCTGCTCTGGGCCAATGTACCTTTACTGGCCTCTACATCATCTGCAGAAGGGGCTGCCTTAGGAAAATCGAGAGGCACCCTGGGTACGGGTGGGAGTCCCTCTCAATCTAGCAGGTGGGACTTGGGCATCCAGGCTCCTGGCTTCTGCTGGTCCTCGTTTCTGCTGCTCAGATGTAGGGGCTGGCCCTGAGCCTGGGTTACTGGCACCAGGGCAGAGCTGTCAGCCCTGAGAAGTGTAGTAGCTACACTCAGAGTCATGAGCATCTAGAAAAGCCCTCTTACCTCTCCACGCTCCAGTTTCTCCAGCTGGAGGGACGGAAGAGAGCTGGGCAAGCACCTTGCTCATAAGAGATTATTAATTCTGATAACAGTCTTGGAGGTCTTTGGTGGCAGAAAGGGCAAAGCCTGACACCAGCAACCCCTGCTATGCCAGCAGGTCAGTGACAGCAAGGAAAGAAGCCGGTCTGACTTCTCATTGCTTATGTCTGGGAAGAATAAAATGAGTCATGGAGGGGGGAATAAAAAAAAAAAGGCAAGTATCTGAACGTGGGCTGGGGAGGGACATGGGGAAGGATGGCTCGAGGCAGAGCTGCAGACAGACCCCTGTTGTTTCGGTGCCAGCCCCCACGGCCTTGCCCTATCCCAGCAGTACAGCTTGCACTCCCTGCTAGGGAAAGAGTTTGGCCACAGCTGTGAAGGAAGTGATTCAAACTGTTAGACCTCCATCTAGGAGATGTTTCCTGGATCGTGGCAGTGCGACAACCTCGTTGCGCCAGGCACTGTATGAACATAGCAAAAACTTACATGAAGCACTGAGCCGCTGTCATCACCCAGTTCGGGGCCACTAGGAAGCCTCCGCAGAATTGGTTGTTCTTTCCTTGCAGATAGGCCATGTAGGGTGTGGAGTGGGTCTTGGCTTCACCTCCTTTCTCCATCCGATTCCAGGAATAATCTGCAATGAACGGGACTGAGGATGAGGGGATCGGAAGACACAGGGCCCAGGACGTGCTGTCTGGGACTCTTCCTCCCCCAGCCCTCTTCCTGCCTCGGGGCTGCTCTACTTACTGGCTTTGGCTGGGGGGCATGTCACCAGCAGGAGAGAGAGCAGGAGTTTCTGCAGGTGCTTCATCACAGCGTTCTCAGCTTCAGTGGATCCCTTGGAGGTGAGGCTGCAGCTGGGGTCTGTTCCTGCTCCCAGCAAGGTTTTATAGCCTGAAACTAGACTCCAGGAAACCACAGAAGTCAGACTCATCTGATTAATCTATCTGCAAATTGCACGCCTCAGCGATCTGAGAGGGGAATTCAGTCAGCCTTAGCCTTGGGCATCAACCCACCTTCATCTTGGGCCTGATCTGGGGTATCTGACGTCCTTCTAAACCCAGAGCCAATTTTAACCCATTGCCTTTGAGCTGGAAGCTATAGGGAGCATACCCACCCTCATCCATTTGCCTGCCAGTGGGCTCTTGCAGCTCGTATTTGTTGTTGTGCACTTGCAAACGCTCTTGATTTTTATCATGAGCCTTGCAAGAACAAGATTTCTTTTACTCGATGTACCAGTTCCAAAGACCATGCAGTGGCAGTTGAGGACCCTCCTGCTCTTTCCTAGTAGGTGTGGTCCTGGCTAATAGAGCAAAATTGGTGTGAGTGCATTTATAACCCCACACTGGTCATGGCTATGTGAGGGCAAGAAGTTCTTATGGCAGCTTCATGAGCGTGGCCCACAGCAGTGTGACTGCTGCTGTTGCCATGAGGTCTCTGTTCTGCACCAGCTGCTGACTTAGGGCTTTGCTTTGTACAGCAAAAGACACGATTTTAAGTGTTTCTTTCCAGATGTAGTTGCTCACCATTAAATTGGGGAGTTCGCTGTCTCTTACCAGCCAATGTGAGAGAAGACAGGAGGACACTTCCTTGACCCTGGGGCAGGGGCTCACTTTCCCTCTGATGTGTTGAGGGTGGATGGAGACAAGGGATGCAGGTTTGGATGGAGACAAGGGATGCAGGTTTGGGATTTTGCCCCTTCACTAGCTAGAGATAACCCGATGACATGTCTCCCTGAAGCTGGTCTTGTTCCTCTGGGAAGGGTCATGTCCAAGTGCATCACAGCCAGTGCTGTCCCCACCCTGGGAGATGGTGATTTTTAAATGCCAAACAAGTCCTAGGTGCCTTTCTGTGGTGCATGGCAGGGATCTGTCTTCCCTGGACCGGGCCCCTCGGCAGCTGCACCTCTTCCTCCTCCAGCCCATGGTGAGAGGGACTGTGCTGGACGAAGGGCTGGTGGCAAAGTGCTGAACACACTCCCCCAGCCCCCAGGATGTCCCCTTGCCTCACCACTGGCACCAGTGCATGGCTCCAGCAAAAGGTGGAAGATGAGCATGTCTATGCACTCACCCCAGGAGCGGTTCCTTCCTTGGCTGTGACGAAATGGAGCTGGTATGTCCTTTCTGCCCTCACTCACTGCCAGTAAATTTGCTTTCCTATCTGCCCTTAGTGCCACAGGGCAAAACCCATTTTTAAGCTAAAAGCTGCCATTCTCGTGCGAAGACTGCAGCAGCTGGAGCTTCAAGGAAAACCCTGACGTGACAAAGATTTGTACTACACAGATAAGCAGTTGCAGCCTTTTCACTTGCAGATTTCCTAGCTGATAGCAGCTGTTAGCAGAAGCCCAAACCATGGACCCTTCTCAGTTTCCCCAGGGTGGTATGGGTACGGAAGGCAAAGGCAACATCATTTCCCTTCGTTCCAGGCAAGAACAGGGAGAACATAAGAGCAGATGTCCAGGGCTGGACTGCAGGCCATCTCCTCCCTCTGACAGAGGTGGCTACTGGGACCCTAGGAAAGACTATGCAAACAGGGCAAGCATCCCGTTCCCTTGAATTGCACACAGTTTCTGTATGTTTAAAATTCCCCGCTGGGTTTCCCCGCAGCAAACCAGTCTGGTCTCCTCTTGAACTTGCACAGACATCTGTCATCCTGCACCAGGGAGTTCTGCAGCTCAGTTATTTACCAATGTACTGTCTCTGCCCCTTGTCATCTCCTCCAGGAAAGTGTCTAGCGCTCTGCTATCTGTATACAAGAGACACCATCAGAAACTAGCTGGAACAAAGGAGATGAGGGCTCAGAGTTTAGGCAGGTTGCTTTACAGCCAGTACAGGCCATGGAAGGCAGGGCTGGTGCAAGGTATTCAGATTCTAGTGCAGGGGCTGTCTGAAAATGGTGCTAGAGCATCCTTTGTGAGAGAGGAGGAGAAGCTTGCCTCTGAGCATCACCAGGCTGAGGGGAGGGTTGTAAACCCTTTTGGTTTTGTGCTACTGCTAGAATAGTCTCTGCTTGTGCTGTATGGCTTGGGCTGGGCTTGCCTTCCCAAGAGGGACAGAAACATGCCAACAAGCTACAAGGCAGACAGCTCCCAGCTAGAACTCTCCCTTGCCTTCTCCAGGGAAAGAGTTGGACTCTCCTGTGGTAGATGGCATGGGAGGAAAGGATGAAGTGGCATGGGGTCAGGCGCTTTTCTGAACCCAGGTCCTTTATGAACCCTTTCAGCACAATCCTTTCAGAGACTACCCGTGTCTCCCCTCTGGGATCCTAAAGCCCCATCCCTGGGATCTCAGCCACCACCTGCTCTACGCCCAAGGGGGAACAGAAACAGCACAGTCCACGAAAAGTCCAGCTCCCTTCACCTGCTGGAGCCTCTTACAGCTAAGACAGCTGAAAAGATTAGCCTGGTTTCCCCTGTGACCCAGCCTGCTGTCTTGGCTCCCCTATGTCCTAGGGTACAACATCACCTAGGCACGAGGTCTTTGCAGAGAGGACAGTCATTACTTTGCAGGGAATGGCAGCTTTTGACCCCTGGTACCTGCTGACACACCACATCCTGGCTGTCAGCTGCTCCCAGGCAGGTGGTGACGGTGCTGAAGTTGGTGAATGGAGTGTGAGCACATCACTTTTCCCAGCCCGTTTCTACGTGGGTAGTTTCTCTTCCTGCAACACACATCCCCATGACCCCAGGAAGGACAACTGTAGCTCTTGTCCTCCAAGTCTGCCAGCAATTCAGTGGATGCAGAGCTACAGCTGCCTCTGTCCCAACAGGCTGACCTCTCACTTTGACCAGCTAGACCCTCCCTCCCTTCTCCCTGGGGCAAGGTACAAGAAAGGAGAAGACATACACTGGGAAATGCAGGTTTGAGTTTACTGTGGGTGTTTTAAGTGCAGCAAAGTTCAAGCAGGGATGGGGTTATCTCTGAAGGAAACGGGGTCTGTTGTAGCACGGCCTCTTTCTGGTACCATCTCGGATGATCCCTGCTTCTGCTAGGGTGATTTAAGATGGCCCTGAGACGGGCAGGGAATGGGACAGCCAGCAGCCTCAGTACAGAAAGAAGGGGACCCTTGTGTGCACCGATCAGGTCACTCAGGTTCCCAAGGAGAGAGGAGGGAGTCAAGCCTTCAGCAGGGGCAGGAAGGAAAACAGTGCAGTGTCCAGGGCCACACCAATGCTGGAGTGAGTGCCGCTGCTGCTACTTCTTCAGGGTTTTTTTGATCCAGGGCAGGTAGTTGGAGATGCGGGTGTAGACCCCAGGCAGGGTGTTGTACCCGAAGGAAACGATGCCTTGTGGCCACCTTATTGCATAACAGGGGCCCACCAGAATCTCCCTGAGGATAGATGAGAGACTGGTTTTAGAGGCCTCTTCCTCGTGGGAACAGGTTTCACCTTGGTCCCTCCTTGCCCAGGCACTGCCAGCAGGGTTGTCTCTCTGCTCTGGATCTGTGGCTCTGCTCCTGCCCCACATGCCCACTGTGCTGGAGGAGCTGTCCAGAGCAGGTGAGTTGGGGCTCTACACTTGGGACTGCGCATGGATGGTGGGGTCAGGGCATCCAGAGAGCGAGTCCACATGGGAGCTACAAATCAAATGCTTGTCACCTCTCCTGGGAACCAGCTAAGTCTGTGCCAGCAGAAACCCCTGCTACCAGAGAATCCGCCTGCCCTGCAGCCAAGCCCCAGCCTGTTGGCAGCCTATACCTGGCTGGAATCCCTGAGCTCGTGGAAGCTGCCAGCACAGACCATGCCGGTGTTGAGATGCGGATAGAAGTGGATGCATTTGCTGCAGCTGTAGATGGAGACTTTGGTTTCAAAGAGCTTGTTGGTCACCTGGTTGTCATCGATCAGGCCCCACCCACCTATGCTGCACTTGGTGCCTGTGGGGAAATTGCTGCTGGTCTTGGGCAGTGGAATAGTGTTGACGTAGTCATTGAGAGTGGCCTTTGCTGTCAGCTGGGAGAAAGCAAGGTTTTTGGAGAAGGCTATGAGCAGAACAGTTGAAGGACACTTCGCACACCAAGGTAGGGGAGGTCTAGCAGGACATACAGTACTGCAAGTGCTGGTGAGCTGCTGCAAATAGGGCATGCGGCTCCAAGCCCTGCCCATGGCTCCCTCCCAGGTCCCTCCCGTTCCTGCCTGCCTCCAGCAGTCATGGGCAGAAGCAGCTGACGGTTTGCAGAAGGAGCTAACAGCAAGAACGTGCTCTGCCCAGACCCTGCTAGACCCACAGCCCCACTCTACCCTCCACCCCATTGCCTGCTGCAGGACTGCCTTGCCTTGAGCAGCATGATGTCGTTAGACATGGTGTTGGGGTTGTATTCAGGGTACTGGTGGTATCCGAGAACTCCCTGGATCTGCTGGGTCGTTTCTGGTTTGCGGATGTTGTGAGCCCCCAGGACGACTGTGGCATTCCTGGCCGTGCCAACAGAGGGGAGAAGGGGGAAAAGAGGTTGGGTCTCACCCGCGTCCCTCCCCTTTTGCAGGCGGGTGGAGAGAGCTGCTCAGCACAGGAGGAAGAGGAACCTACTCCAAAGTTACTCCAGTGATGGACCTCACAGGTTAGGGGAGGAAGGAGGGGGTAAAGCCCCTGTATGAAGTACTCACCCCATGCAGTGTGCAGCTGTCATCACCCAGTCAGGGGCCACCAGGAAGCCTCCACAGGCTAACATCCCTACCTTCAGGTATGCCATGTAAGGGTGGGAGTGGGGCTGAGCCTCATGGTCCCCCACAATCTGACCCTGTAGAGCATCTGCAAGACACCCCACCGCAGGATGAGCTGGTGGCTGCTGAGGTCAGAGCCTAGACCAGCAGCCTCACTCACAGCAGCTTGCGGCACCCCAGCTTACTGGCATTGGCCCACGGGCAGGAAAGCAGGAACAGCAAGGCCAGCAGTGGCAGGACACTCTTTCCAAGATGTGTGGAAGTCTGAGTCTCCTAGTGCCCAAGGCTGGTTTTATACCCTGGGACCAGCTGTACCCAGCAGCCAGGAAACCATGTGCGATGGCCTGATTGCGCTAATCAGAGCAGTGCAGCATCCCTGCAGGTCTATCTGCATCTCTGCTGCCCCGTCCTGTTCACATGCCCCACGTGCCCTGAGGCGGTGATTGATGAGTGATAGAGCAGGACAGAAAGACCAGGACAGAGAGAGTGTGGTATGCCGCAGCCCCAAAGCCTCAGGGGTGCTGAGGAGAGGTATCCTAGGGCATTTTCAAGGTGTGGTTTAGCATTTCTCCCGCAGTTTGGCTGCAGGACAAATCACGTCCACCTGCTTCAAGCATGGTGTCTTTGAGCTCTGGAAATCTGTCTGTCTCATACTGTGTCTTCAGTAGTTCATGCCACTTGCTCCTGGGTGTGGTCAGGTCACTTCATGCTTTGTTGGCAAGCACAATGACTGCAGATGCTCTTTCCCCTCTATGGTTTCCCCTCTGGAGCTGGTCTGGCCACTGACACATCTGTTCAAATGGGACCAGGGGAAGCCTTCATCTACCCTGCTCTGGATTCTTTGCTCTCTCCCTTCCTTAACCTGAAATTGCCTGCAAACCAGGCTGCTATTGCTGTCTTCACCTTGCCCCTAGCAAAGAGTGATTTGGTTAAATGCTAAATTGACCACCAATGCTGCTGCACTTGTCCCTTCCTGGCCTTGTGGTCCTGAGCAGAAACCACCATTGGGCTGCCCCAGGTGACCCTGTTTCAAAGAGGTGACCAAATCTTCATGTCAAGGGCATGCACCTGGGGCTCAGGACACCTGCGTTCTTGTTCCTGGCTCTCACACTGCCTTAGCTGGTGGCTGTCCGCACTTTCCTTCTGATCTTTGGGCCTCCAATTGCCTAAGTGTGTCCCGTGATGGTAGCTGAGATTGGCCTTTGTATGAAGAGCTGCCTGACTCTCACGCTGCAACCTCAGAGGGAGCTCTGCCGTACAGTCCTGTGTTGTTTAAAGTTGTCCTTCCTGTCTGCAGTTCCTACCCCTTATCTACCTTAATTTTCCCCACTGCCAGGTTGTCCCAGTTTGCTGCATTGTTTCTCGGTCCCTGGGGCTTGTGGGCAGTTTTGTGCCCACAGGAAAACATAAATCTGTTAGGGTTAATGCTGTGTGAAGTGTCTGCTCTGCTCAGGAGGGCTTACATGTTGCATACTGGAAGGACATATTTTCCATGGTCACAGACTTTCA
Organism: Fregata magnificens; assembly: GCA_013389945.1. Lineage (NCBI taxonomy): Eukaryota > Metazoa > Chordata > Aves > Suliformes > Fregatidae > Fregata > Fregata magnificens. The sequence continues at coordinate 74,119 of WAAD01040580.1, read as the reverse complement.
ACAACTCTTGACTCTGCTTCAGCACAAGAGCATCCAAGGGGCTGGGGACAGCCACAGCAGAGAGAGGCCATAGAGGAGGGGGCAGGGTGCCACACTGGAGCCGTGAAGCTTCTCTGCTGCCATAAGGACAAAAGCTGTCATGAGAGCACAGCCAGGTTCTCCACACCTCCCGCACCCAGCATCATCCCTCCTATTTTGAGTGTTGGTCAGGATTAAACCTTCCCTCAGATGTTCTCCAGAAATTTTGTCTGAGCCCTGAAGTCCAGCCCTTTCCCTTGCTTTGCCCCTTCGGCACTGAGGTCTGGCTTAGGGGAAAACCAGCAGACAATTGCCCAGAGGCTGTGCTTGTGTGACAAGAGGGACAGAGCCCAAGAGCATGGAAATGCCACTGGCTTGTGTGAGCACTTGCAAGGTAGGGCAGCCAGGTCTCTGGCCAGCATGCTAGTTGCTAAAGCTGGAGCAGTGCTCTCCTCTCCTCTCATGCCCAGTGAAGCTGTGGGCAGCTGCTAGCCATTCTTAAGCAAAGCAGCTACTCCAAAACACCTTCCTCTACTGTGTAGATGAACGATTTGCTATTGACAAGATGGGGAGAGCTGGTGAGGTAGGGGGTGATGCCTCCTTTTAATTCCTGGACTACTTTCAATCTGGTTCGCCTAGGCAGGGATCCTCCCAGAAGCTCTGGCTGAGGTCACTATAGATTCTCTGCAGGCATCTGGTTTAAATAAACTAATTTGGGCTTGTAACTGCAGCCAGGAACTGATGAAAAAACACAACAGACAAAGGCAATAGAAGAATTAGCACTCTGAGGCTTCAGTGCTCCCCCCCCCCGAATCCTTGGCCCTGCTATGAGAGATTTTTCTACTGAAAGACCCTGTCTGTGTGCCCATTCACTGGGACACTTTCTGCCAACACTCCTCAGGGGCCTGCACGTCACTTGAAGAAAATGAGGCTTTGCTTTAATCCTAAATCACCATCTCTGGAGCAGTCTCTGGTTACGAGTCCTAATGTAAGTCTGTGACAAGTGGTTTAAACTCAGCTGTGCCTGCCCAAGACATGATACCAGCTTTGCTTCCTGCTGAGTGTGATTTCAGGTTAAAAAGCATATACAGCTCTAAGGCTCCCAGCAAAGGAGAGTAGATCAGGAGGAAGACCTGTCCTAAAAACACCTTTGGCACACAGTAAGGGTGCTGCTTCGTGGCAGACGTGCCCTGCGTGGGCAGTGCTGCCGGGCCTGGCACAAGCACAGTGCTTGGGTGCTGTCGTTGCCTCTGCCTGCAGCGTGCCCAGTGAGCTGGTGCTGGGTTGATTTTGCCGTCTTGGATAACATGCCCTCCGGCACCCTGCTCACGGGTCAGAGAGGCACAACGCTCGTCTCTCCCAGCCCTTCCTCCCCTGTTTGCTTGGGCCAGTCCTCATTGTTCCCAGCCTGGGCTCGAAGCTGGGGGACTCTGGGCAAGCTGACAGCAGGGTACCCATGCTGGGGGCACACGGGCAAGCTGACAGGGCAAGTGTCCCAGGAGGGCAACAGGGAGGCAGTGGGGCTGATCTGGCAGTTAGTCTGCATTGCTGGGAGGAGGGCATTTGAGGGAGAGCTGCGGTATGAGAATGGAAAACCCCTGAAACAGTTCCTGGAAATAAAATCAGAGTATGTGTGTAGGTATAAACAAACCAACAGATAAATATACCCCTCTCAGTGCCCAGAGCAGTCTCCAGCACATCAGAAGAGCCACTGGGCTCGTGGTAGGGCTGTACTAACTTGGGCAGGGAGGTCTGGGAGTGTGGGCTATCCTCCATGCTCGTCCTTGGGCATCAGGGCTTTTGTTTGGTTAAAACCTTACTACCAAATACAGGGCTCCCACTGCGCTCTAATCCCTAGTTTCTCTCTGTGAGCAGCAGCTCTCTCCATGTGTCTGTATCCTGCAGTAACCTTGTGCAAAGGTCTTGCTTTCTCCTTGATCCCAGCAGTGCCAAGCTAAAAGCTCTGAGCTCGGATGCCCAGGGCCATTTGAGTTTACTTATTGCTCTGTAATAGCCAGTGGGTCAGCAGTACCAGGGCGAGGCTATGCTGCAGACAGGAGAAACCAGACAGCAGTTCTCTGCCCCAAACTGCTTAGTATTCTTATGTATAACAAGCAGGGAGGAGAAACAGCAGGTGGAGGAAGTGTTGCACAGGATGGTAAGCAGCAGAGCTTGGAATAAATTTATTCTTTCCAGACACAGAGCAGCAGTGTGAGCCCTGCTGCCAGTAAACGCATTGCCCCTACCCCAGCCAGGCAGCACTAACCGCAAGGAGGTGTGTTGCTTGTCCTTCCTCTACGGTGCTCAGATTAAGTTTCAAACCAGCCCGATTTCCTCTGCCTGGTGCTTGGAACCACACCCCTGCCAGCTCCCCCCTGTGCAGGCATCACCCTGCTGTTTACGCTGCGCCCTCCCTGGCCCGTTTCCTGGGTGAGGACTGGTTCCTCCCTGCCATCCTCGCATGAACATGGGAAGAAACAGCTCTCAGCTGTGAGCCTGTGGTGACAAGTCTGGCATTGAGCTAGGCCTTGCCCCAGAGGATGCAAAGCAGCGTTGATGAGCTTACATGAGGGATTTTATGGGTCCTGAACAGGGGACCCTAGGCCAGAGGCTCCAGCCAGGTCTCTGGAGCAGCCTCATGGCCTTGGTCACACCATGCTGACCATGGCTGGCCATGCCACACTGAGTGGGGGTGGCAGGAGCACTGTGAAGCTCCCTCCCTCCTGGGGATGTGTCTGCTTACTGGAGATGTGGTTTCAGGGCAGAAGATATTAGGGGAAAGCTGAGCTTGTCCCAGGCACAGTAGGAGAGCTGGTGCTGGGCATGGTGTTTGGAGACCAGGCACTGAGATGGTGCAGCTTCTCCAGCCCCTCTGAGCTACCCAGGCCAAAATCCAGCTCCAGGGAGGGGAGGAATTGCTTCTCTGGCAATTGCCAGTGGCTGTCAGGAGCTGCATGAAACGCCACACTGTAAAGAAGAAGTGAGACTCAGAAGTTTGCATTTGTGGCATGCTCACTCTGGAGGGATGCTGAAGGATGAGTGCCTCCAAACCTCCTGTCCTACAGGCACTGAGCACAGGAAACGCTCAGTGCCTTTCACTGTAGATCAGCCAAAAGGTCAAAATCTCAAACCGATCGTGAAGGAGGGAAAGGTGTGACACCATGGGAGACAGGGTCTGGGCTGGCCCACTGATGATGTGTTTTATTGGGATGGCTTCTAAGTAATTATCTTGGGGGGGGGGCCATTTTATGCAGCTGCTTGCCTTCTGTTTAATGTTTTTGCATTGAGGAAATGCAAGTTTCTAAAGAAAAGCCACTTAAAGAAAAAAATCAACAAAACTTTGCCATTTAAGGTCATTAATGTGGTCTAAAGGAGATGATCCTGAAGCTTTCTCTTTCATGTTCTTCTTTTCCTTCAAATCCAGAGATGCACTGCAGACTCTTTTCCTGCAGAGACTCTTTTCCTACAGAGACTCACCATCATCACCACCCAATTTCAATGAACTGATGCCCAAGCACAACTACTGTGCCTGGGACCATTCTTTGAGCACTGCAAAGGGCCAGGTCTCCAGGGTTTGGTGTCAGCCCAAGTCAGAGGGGCCCTGCTGGCTCTTCCCAGCTCCTCTGGGGCCAGAAACATCCCTGCCGTGTTGGGGACTGGGATGTGCCACTGGAAAAATGACTGCCTGCTGCTGCACAGATAGAAGAGACCAAAGCTAGAAAATGCAACCAACCAACTGACAGGAGCGATCAGTCATTTTTAAACCAGCACATCTCCACCCTTCCTGGAGCAGAAAAACACCTGTGGGCGAATGGATGCCTTGGCTGATGTTGGGCTGTGCTGGGGCCACACAGCAGATGAGTGGGTGGGGAGGTGGGGAGAGAGCCTTGTGGGACAAAGATGGGGATGTCAGCTGTCCATGAGCCAGCCTGGAGGTTGCCTGGCTAGGCCCACCAGGCAGAGCTCTTCACAGAGCTTTACCCAGGGATTTTTTTAATTAGAATGTCTGAAAATACAAGTTTTAATTGGGACTGTGCAGCAGCACAGCAGGAAAACCTCAACAGAAATCATCGATATTTTATCTTGCATTTGTAGCTTGCTGTCTTTCCCCCGCAGCTGCTTGGGGCCCCCCCCAGTCTGGAGCTGGATGCTCTCCCGGGAGCAGGCAGTCTCAGGGCAGGAGTGACCGGGCGTGCCACTGGCCACAAACCCAGGGAGCCGGTCTCCAGGCTGCTCCTGCCCTGCTCCTCTGTGGGCGTCCCTTTCTGCAGACAAACTCTTCCCTCTGGGGCCGAGGTGCTTTTGCCTTCCCATTGGCCTCGGTAGGAGCAGGCTGTGGAGGGCTCCAGGGTTTCTGCTGCTAAAGCGCCTCATCTCAGCATCCGTGAACACCTGCTATGGCCACGGCTCTGGCAGAGGGTTCGGGGGGCTGCAGCTGGCCCCCATAGCTCCCCTGGTCCTTCCAAGCCCAGCACTCAGCAGCTATCAGGCAGTTTCAAGTAGATTGTGGTCTTGATTTAAGGAAAGAGATGAGAAACGTTGCAGGATGGGGTGTCCCTCCCCCACCCCCCTTCATTTCAAAGAAAGAACATCTGAACTGAAACAGCAGCAAAGGAGAAGTACCAAGATAAAGCTCAGCCTGTGTCTGTGCAGATAGCAATGGGGAGCCACTGCAGAACAACAGGAACTCTCCCTTGTGCGGGTGCCCAGCTGAAGGGGAGCCTTGTTTGCCCCCAGCCATGGAGCTGGGGACTCCCTGCCTTGGGTCTGGTGGCAGCAGCTCTGAGGGGGATGCGGGGCTGGATTTGTGCCAGCCACAAGGCCCTGCTCTGCTGAGCTGATTGCATGGAGTGGAGGGGACCCAAGTCCCCCCAGGCTATGGGACTGTGCCCTGACTTGCCGTGGGCTGGGAGCAGTGTTTGAGGTATGTGGTGACTTCCCATGAGGCAGGGAGCTCAGCAGGCTGTTGGGGAGCAGAAGTGAGAGGGTGCTGGAAGGGCAGCAGCAAGTACTGGGACACAGCTCAGGCAGCTTCCCAGAACCAGCCCCCCTCACAACATGCTGTGAAACTGCAGCGTGCCTCACAGGTATCTAGTCCCCTCCACTATAGAAAGGCCAAACAAGCCAGGTGCTATGACAGACCAAGGAACAAGGTTTTGTCTCGCTGGAACAGCTCTTGACAAAATAATCAGGCTTGCCTTTTAGGCAGCACCTCATGTGCTTGTGGAAGGGGCATTAGGAAGAGCCTACGATATTTTGCTGGTCCAGAGGACCTGGAACCCCATGGATGAGTGTGTTGAGCTGTCCCAGCTGCTTATCTGCCTCAAGCCCTCCTGCCATCAAAAGCATTTGCCTCCCACCTGCCCCACACTCTCCGCAGATCTCCCTGACAAAGAGCTCGTTCCTGTCAGATATCTCGTTCCTGAGACTGTTCACATGCAGCCAGCTAATTGAGAAGCTACTTAGGGCCCCTGACAAGGCAAGTTTCTTCATCCTCTGATCTTTTAGGGATGTCCCACCAGTTCTGTCCTGAGCAGACACATTAGCTGGAGGCTCAGCCTGAAGCAAGAGTAAAGCAGGGGTGATGTGCAAGGATCACATTGACCCTTTTGATTCCAGTGCTGTGCCGGGAGCATCTGCCCAGCCCATTTGGGAGTGTGCTCTTTGAGCTGAATGTGCAACCTTGCACTCCTCTTCTCTGGATTGCACTGCACTCATGGCCCAGCCTTCCTGCTGATTTCCGCTCCTTCAATCTTGGGGTCATCTGCTGACTTTATCAGCATGTGTTTCTTTCCATGCTGCTGATAGAAAAGCCCAAAACACCAATTGAAAGGGTGAATGTGGAGGATGGAACCCTCAGCTTTTGATGAGAACCCCTCTTGCTTGCACATGACTTCCTGCAGCAGGAACCACCTTTGCATTTTCTGCTTGTCTATGCTGCGATCCAGGCTGGGATCTCTCCACTCATCAAGCAGCGGATCAACTCCCAGGACAACTCCCTGCTTCCCACGCTGATGGAAGAAATCACTACTATGCTCTCAACCTGGGGACCTCTCCATGGCTTTGTGCCAGTCTGGAGTGACAACACAGGTGAAAGCAGAAAGCAGGGCACAGCTTCTGCTGTGATCCTGAGTTAAAAGGTGCTGTCTCTCTTTTCACTATGCCTCTTTGCAGCTGTTTTGGGTGGGGTCCATCCTGCACAGAAATGTGGTTGATGTTGTAACTTCCCTTTTTCTACTTTGGTAGGTAGAAGTCTCACTTATTTCACACAAGGAGCCCTCCCCACTACCTACTTTGTGCTGGGCCTCAGACAAGCAGCTGGAGAGCACTGCTAGCTGCTGAACCTCTGAACTGCTGAACTTGGGCCAGTCATGACAGGTGAGTCATAAGGCAAATTCAACAGCCGCGGTTGGGAATAGCACGTTGCAAGACTTTCTCTCCAGTCAAGTTTTGCAGATGCAGGGAATAGGTCAAGGATAGACATTAACACTACAGTCATGTCAGGAGTCCCAGATTCTGGTCTCAGTGCAGCCCCTTGCGCCTTCTGCAATGCCAGGCAATAGGCAGCAGCTTTGTGCCTCTGTTTCCCTGTCTTGTGACCTAGCAGTGGGAAGATCCTGATCCATCTCTAGCAGGTGTTTGGAGATCTGAAGGTAGAGGGTGCAGCGTCAGGGCACATGCAGGACTTTGACCAGCTGGTTTTCTTTGAACTGGGTGGAGCTGAGCCCTAGCTTCAGACACACAGGTGCCTGGACTTGCTGCACTGACAGGGCAGGAACTTGGATGGATGTGTCCTGAGCGACTGGCAGGAGCTGGGCCCACAGAGGAGCCCAGAGGGGTGAGAGCATGGAGCTTCCTCCTGGAGAAGGATGTGTCTGGGCATGGGTGATGCACAGGGCAGTTGATGAAGAGGCAGTTGCTCTCTGCCAGGCTCAGGGGTGAATTTAACACCACAAAAGGCAAAGCACTTAGTGTCTCAGGCTGTCTGGGTGCTCTTACTAGCACTTGGCTTTGCTCAGCCCAACAGACCGTACCTATCAAGGTGGGAGGTGTTACCCCATTTGACCCAGCCTGCCCTGACTCAAAGAGGGTCCTGACACATTATTTCATTCATGTCCCACCTTCACAACCACAGCAAAGATGAGAATAGCCAGACCCTTACTGAGAAATGATGACAGCTGTTAGAAACAATGTCAATACTCTAGCTCACAACAGGAAACTTTATTAAACAACAGGAAGCCCATGCTCATGTGTGGACTTACAAAACACCTCACCTTCCTCTCCCCTTGCTCTTTCAGTGCTGCGGGGCTGGCAGACAGGGCTCTAACTCTCATCTCCACACTGGGTACGGCTGCTGGGCTCAAAGGCAGTCCTGTGTGGCAGTCTCACAGCTGTCTCCAGCCCCCAGAGGGTCTGCTCTGCTCCAAACCCCACCTCAACCCTTGCTCCATCGTGCATCCCTTGGCTGCTGACCTTGGCTCAGAAGATGGATGGTCCAGAGCTGAGCTGGCTTATGAATCGCTCCCTTCCCCTTCCACTGGGCTCTGCTCAATATCCTGAGCTCAGACTTGACCTGCTCAACAGGAAAGGTTCCTGCCTGCAGCTGGCTGCCATGAGGAATGTGAACGTCATCCTGCAGCACTACAACTTCACAGGCAAGCTGACCAACCGGCAGTCTGGGGATGAGGGCATGGGTCTCATCCGCACAACCTTTGCCATCATCAGCTGCATCATCATCCTGGAGAACCTGCTTGTGCTGCTGGCCATCCTGCGGTGTCTGCGAGCCCGCCGCTGGGTCTACTCCTGTATTGCCAGCATCACCGTGAGTGACCTGCTTGCAGGGATTGCCTACCTTTCTAATCTCTGCCTCTCAGGCAAGAAGACCTTCCAGCTTTCACCTCAGCTCTGGTTCCTGCGGGAAGGCATCCTCTTCATTGCGCTGGCTGCCTCCACCTTCAGCTTGCTTGTGACTGCCATTGAGCGCTACAGTGCCATGGTAAGGCCGATTGCTGAGAATGAAGCCAGCAAGACCCTGCGCTTACGCAGCCTGATCATTTCCTGCTGGCTGCTGGCCTTCATCATTGGACTGCTTCCGCTGCTGGGCTGGAACTGTCTGTGCGACTTCAACGCCTGCTCTGTCCTCCTGCCTCTCTACTCCAAGAACTACATCCTTTTCTCCGTAGTCATGTTCAGCATCATCCTCCTGGGGATCATCGGCCTCTACATCTCCATCTTCCAGCTGGTCCAGGCCAGTTCTAAGCAAACCAGTTCTCGGCACAGCCGCAAACGGTCCCTGCGCTTGCTCAAGACTGTGCTGATGATCCTGGGTGCCTTCATTATCTGCTGGAGCCCCCTCTTCGTCCTGTTGCTCTTTGACGTCTTCTGTGAGACCCAGACCTGCACACACCTCCACAGCCTGGACTGGACCTTGGCTCTGGCCATGCTTAACTCAGGTGTTAACCCCATCATTTACTCCCTCCGGAGCGTGGAGGTGCGCCGTGCTGTGGGAAGCCTGCTGTGCTGCTGCTGTGTCAGGGTTGGACTTTGCAAGCCTGGGAACTGCTTGGTCATCACAGACATCAACTCTGGTTCATCCACAGAGAGCTCCCTGCGCTACCGGGAGAGCTTCCGCAGCTCTGTAGCACTGAACGCCCGGCCCAGAGCACCTCTCTCCAGCAACTCCAGCATGATGAGCAATCTCCCTAGCCTCTGAGAGGCCATGGGGAGAGCAATAGATGCCAGACAGCTCACCAGGACCTCATGCTGCTGGTCCTGGCCTGGAAGAACTGTAGCCTACATGCAGCTCAGGCTGAACAGGTGCGGTCCCACCCCAGCGGTTAACTGCAAGGCTTTCCAGCCCCTTCAGACTGGGATGTTGCTTCAGTGTGGATGCAGTGTAGGGGCAGGCATTGCTCCTAGGATGGGAGTGAAGGATATGGGCACATTTTGGGATAGATGCTCTGCTGAGACAACTGCTGTGCCTAGGTTATAAGTGGACCCTGCTCTGTGTGTGCATGTATATAGATGCTGTACCTGCCCAGATGAGGGTATTTTGCCCCAGGGCACAGTGAGGAACAGGGTGGGTACCCCCAACCAGACTGCCCCCCAACCCCTTGGGATCAGGTTGGGCTGGCAGTGCTGCCACTGCATGTCATGCAGGGCTGGAGGCAATACCTGAGTCTTCTCCTGCAGTTTACAGCCTTCTGGAACTGCTGTGATGGGCACAGCTGCTGGAAAGGATGCAGGCTTGATGTCTTGCCAGGGAGTCAAGAACAATTGGGTTTGCAAGTGCAAGCGTGTGCACCTGTGGGGTAGCTCAGAGGCCCCTGGCCAAGAACCAGGTGCCCACCTGTAGCACAGCACAAACCAGCCACAGGATGGCAGAGGGCTGCAACAACAGCCCAGTCCCTCACCAGAGTGCAGAAGCTGGGCACTGTGCCTGGGCAAATGCTGTGACAGTGCTTACAGCCTGGCAGCAAGAAGTAAGAGCCCTGCTGTGCCTCTGGGCACAGGGCTGTGCCTGCAGTGACAGCCCTGGCACCACCACAGACAGAAGGAGGTACCCACAGTGATGGGGAGTCTGGTGCCCTCCTGCATGGCAGAGCTACCTGCTCCCATCTGGCTGAACCTCTCAGGTAACATACGCCTGTACAGCAGAGGTTTTGCAGTGCTGTGGCCTCCCAGAGAGGTAGGTCATGCTCCGGCAAATCTGCCAAGTTCTAAAGTCCCCACACAGGCGGAGGTGCCCACTGTGGTGGGCACTGGAAGGTTGAGCAGCAGCTTCTAGATGGCTTTGCATTCTATTTTCTCCGGTGGGGTTTGGCTCACGCCTGAACAGAAGCAGCAGGAATTGTTTCCTCTTCCCTTTTGGGCCAAAAAGGCTGCATCCTTCCAGAAACCTTTTTGAAAACAGCCTTTGCAATAGAACAGATTTGCAAGAATCACTTCAACAGCCTGGAACAGAGTCATCACTCGGCAAGAGTGGGGTGGGGCCTGCCCCAATGCCTTCTGAAGTTCAGCACAGCTGGGGAAAGGAATGGAGGGGTCTGATCCTAGCATGTTTGCTCTAAGTGCTACCGCATTTGGAGAAGGGGGTCGCCCATGCTCTGCCAGGGAAATGTTCTGAGGGTCTCCACCTCCTGTGAACTGGGCAGCATCAACAACAGAGAAGGTACCTAAGGACCCCAGGACCCTGGGCTCACAGCAGTCACATATGGATTCTCCCTGCTGCCCCAGGGCTGAGCACTGCTGCCCTGGCCTCTCTCAGTGCCATGCCTTCTCTCCTCTGAGCTGGCAGGCCAGTGACTGCCTGGCTGCAGCCTCTAGCCTTGGCAGTTTGCTGGCTGGTATCTCTGAAGCATCAGGAGGGATCCCAAGTTGCTGCAACTTCATGGGCAGGAAGCTTAAGAGGCTGCCAAGTTGTGCACGGACACAGCCCAGCTGGCAGCAGAAACGGATGTTTCCATGGGCAGGCAGATAGCTGTGCTCTGTGAGGTTGGTGGGGGGAACTGCTCCCGGGACAAGGCTGGCTGGGGCCAGCAGAGGCTTTTGCAGGCCTTGGAGACCTTTGCAGCAGGGCTGGCAGAGCTGGGGCTGTTACTCAAGCAGCACTAGCAGCTCCCAAGGAGCCAACAGAACATGCAGAACGCCCACTGGCACAGGGCAGGGGGGCAGTGGGCACAATGACACCCACATGCCAGGCCTGCAGGTTGCAGAAGTTCATTGGGGCCAGGCTTCATCCCTGGTACTGAGAGGACTGTTTTGTGCTATGGGAAATGGCTGGCTCCAAAGTAGCCCCATTCCTGCCTGGGTCTGATAGAGACCCAGTGGGGCCCAGAAGGCACTGCCAGCTGGCGCCTCAGATTCCTGCTCTTCTATTCCCTAACCAAGTGAAAAATCAGAGCAGCACCCAAATGCCTCCTCTCACCATGCAAGGAGGCCAAAGCCACCCAAGCACTGGGGAGGAAGAAGCCCCTGATGACTTAAAACCTGCCGGCCCAGCCCCTCAGCAGGAGGTGCTGAGCTTCCAGCCCATTTGTTTTGCAATAAATCTAGGTGATAATAAAGCCCCTGTTTCATTTGCTATGATTTTCTCTTTTTGCAGGTCAGGTGCCCGGTGGCTGGTCCCGTAGGCGAGGGGCCTCCTCGCAGCAGAGCAGGAGGTCTGATACCGCCAAGGGAGGCACCGAGGCGGCCGGTATGGGACAGGGCTGCCTGCTCAGTGCACCCCTCGACTGGGACCCAGCTCGCTGCTTGGCGCAGGGCCTCGCCGGCTGCCCCCTCCGTGTCCAGGCGTGCGTGCAAGAGCACGCAGACAATTCTCTGTAGGCCCGGGCAGCCGGAGCCCCCCCGTCCCGCTCCCGGGGCAGCGGGATCACCCCACTCCCGGGGGCGGGGGGAGCCCCC
>WAAD01040580.1:46782-62374 GCA_013389945.1 Fregata magnificens | reverse complement strand
GGGGCCGGGGCTGCGGCGATGCTGGAGGAGGCGGGCGAGGTGCTCGAGTCGGTGCTGAAGGCTTCGTGCCTGCCGCTCAGCTTCCTGCTCTTCGTGCCCGCCGTGCTGCTGCTCCTGGGCCCGCCGCCCGCTGCCGAGGCCGCCCACGAGTTCACGGTCTACCGCATGCAGCAGTACGAGCTGGGCGGGCAGCCCTACGGTGAGAGACTGCACGGGCCGACCGGGCGTGGTTCGGCCACCGGCCTGCGCCAAGCCTCGGTCCTCCGGGAGGGCGAGTCCTGGCAGCGGCCCCCTTCAGGTCCGATGGGGCCCTGGGAAGAGCCCCGACCAGGGTAGGCCGCGAAGCTGCAGGCGGCCCGGGGAGGGTGACCCAGCCCAGAGGAGGCTGCGGGAGAGCTCGAAGGGCCCTGGGAGGCTGCAGCCGGGGCCCGGGCCCAGACCCAGACCCAGGGGAGGCCATAGGCGGGCCCTCTCTCGCTGAGTTTTACTGTCCAGTCTCAGCACGAGCAGGAGGGTGCCCGGAGCTCCCACATGGTGAACTTGAGGTGTCCAAGGACCCTGCTGTGCCCTTGCAGGCTCCTCTTTGTGGGCTGAACTCCCCGTGTTTCAAGTAGTCCAGCTGCAGCCCTCTTGTATACTGGGAAACTCAGTTGTGAGCTCAGTTTTGTTCTGCCTTTGACTCCTATTGACAGGTTGATTCTTCTTCGCTCTTCTGCCTCTTCTTCAGTCTCAGTTAGCAGTGCCTATGGCTCCAGTGTCTCCTCATTTGAGAGTCCTTTCTTTTACAGTTCTTCCTTTATGTTACGATTGACGTCCAGTTCCTCTGTTCTGTTGCGTCCAGGCTGCCGATTGTGCAACACATTTCTTTGAGTCAGAAATACAACCTGTTCCGTGAGGCATTGAAGTGTTGTAACCCTTAGCCTCCACCCCCCTGTACTCGCTAACCCAGAATTAAGTGTTGTTTCTGAGTCTTCCGTAGGTATTTTATTCCAGATCAGGACATGTGTTCTGTCTGTGAGTGACTTTTCCTGCTGTCTGTTTTATGGCCTAAGTTTCAGACTTCTGTTAACAGTCTGGTATTACAGCTGCACATTTATTCTGTACGGTCCATGAGACTCAGTCTCTAGATCTTTCAGATCTTCGTAAGATCAAACATCAGTAGAAGTTATGAAATGCCAGCTGTGTCTGCACGCTTTGTAAACACTACAGATATTACTGGTGGCTTCTGAATATCTGAAATTATTTCTGGGTTCTTCCATCACCGTTTCTCAAAATGTGTCCATGTCTTGAGATCTCTGTTATTGAGAACCTCACTAGATCTGAGGTAGGCTCTCTTGTGGGGGTATTAAGCTATCTCTGTTCTCATGTGGTGGTAAATCTTTGCTGGCAGGCTTAATGGGGGCAGCAGGCATGACTTTCATCTGGCTTTGACTTTGGTTGCCTGAGAGTGTTCTCTCTAGCCAAGTGCTTACAACATATTTTGGAATGTTTTGTGAACTCTCAAAAGCCACACATTGTTTTTTAAGATGCTTGCAATTAACTTTTTATGCTGTTTCTTTTTCTGGATCCTTTTAGCCTGGTGGAGCGTGTATTTCCTTTGTTCCTTGCCAGCCCCTTTGGGTAGCTGATGTTCCTGTTCCATGTGCATTCTGAGGCCAGATGTCCTTCAGGATAAAAGCTATTTGTTGTTCCAGATTCTCATGTTCTTTTCCAAAAAGACCAAATAGAGATTGTTGCTGAGCCTTTTCTTGCTGGGAGGAGAAGAGTTTTTTGTCAACATCAGTCACAGAGCAATTGAAGAAGAAACTTGGACTTCCTCTAATACTGTTAGAATAGAGTTCTTGAGATTGTAAATGAACGATTATTGAACAGCTCTCTGTAGAGAAACTACAGAAGATCAACTTGTCTTGCCATGCTGTCAGAAAATACTGTTGGGTCTGCTCTGCTTAGACGTCAGAGGGTTGTGCTGGGAGCAGAACTCTGGATCCACACTTTGCTATGTTTACACATCATTGTTTTGGGAATGGTGGAGGAGTTATCCTCGTTATGGATTGTTTTTCTCTAATCGGGGGGTGGGGGGGAAGCGCTGCTGTTAATTCTTTTTTGTTATACAGTGTAGGAGCTCTATGTGGAGAATTTAGATCATGCCTTAGCTCCGTTTCTGGGTGTATGGCCCTCACTGATGCTATGCAGTGGAAATACAGGTTTTTCTTGTTTAGGTGATTTGACCTTTGATGAGACCAAACTAATGTTAGAGTTAAGTTAAGCCAGCTTTAAATCTAACCTTTAGCAACACTCCTATTTGGCATAGGCTGACACGCCTTCTGGAGCATCTTGCTCCTTCCCTGGCTGCTTGGGGACCCAGTGTGATGAAGTTTTCGATGTAGGTGCAACAGTTATAGAACAAGAAATTGGATTTGAAGCATTACAAATTGTAAGGTGGATTTGAACGTCTCTTATTCATACAAGATGTCCTTGTGGTCCTCTCTTGGAAAATGCTGGAGCTGCTGGCAAGCCTCCAGACTGCTGTTCTCCCGAAGGATTGCATTTTCACGTGGGGAATTTGATATGCTGAAACTGAGAGTGGGAGAGAGCGAGCAGTTAGAAGCAGCCTGCTCATTTATAATTTTCTCAGCCACAGAAACATCCCAGTGAGCTAAAACAGCCCTTTGGATGGACATGGGGTAGCCTTGTGTCCTTTCACAGAGTGGTTCTGCACAGCTTGCATCCTCTGCTTGCAGACACAATCTTACAGCTGGAGGATGCAGTAGGCTGCATAGCAAGAGGCCAGTCTTTTTCCACATGTATTGCTGCCTGCAGGTATTAGGTGCAGGCAAGCAAACAGGTAGCCTGCGTGGTTGTGGGGAGGAAGACTGGAAGGTGGTCGAGGCTGTGTAGTGCTGGAGTAAGGGGAGCCTGGCAGGACATGGCTGCACAGATGTTGGTCTGATGGATGCAAGGACAAAACACAGATCTCTGTTCCTTCTTGGACAAGGGGGAAGAGATGAACTTAGCTTTCTGCAGTCCTCGCTGCTCTGAAGTTCATCAGACTGTCACCAAGACTGTTCTGAGAAGGAGGTAGGCTCAAGCCAAGGGGATGTGATGAAATCACTTAAAAAACCTCTTGCTGTTCTCTCCTCACAGGCACCAGGAGTGCAGTGCTTAACACAGAAGCCCGCACTGTAGAAGCAGACGTCCTGAGCCGCCGCTGCGTCATGATGCGGCTGGTGGATTTCTCCTATGAGCAGTACCAGAAGGCTCTCCGCCAGTCAGCTGGTGCTGTGGTGATCATCTTGCCACGATCTATCTCTTCTGTCCCACAGGATGTTGTAAGGGTAAAAAAACCCATTCCCTTTCTCTTCCGATGGAAGATGTATTTGAGAGGGAGGGAGGCTTGGGTTGCTGTAGGACTGAAAGCTCCTGTTGTAATGCACAACAAATCATATTCTAACTTTAAAACTTGCCTTTCTTTCTCTGCTTTGGTTGTTAATTTTTTTCTGCCCTCTTACATGTTTAGCAGATGCTAAGTTTATTTCTCACTTAAATCCTCAGCAATTCATGGAGATAGAGCCAGAAATGCTTGCTATGGAAACCATTGTGCCAGTCTACTTTGCAGTGGAAGATGAAGAGCTGCTGTCTATCTATGAACAAACACGGGCTGCGTCTGCTTCGCAGGGTTCTGCCTCGGCTGCAGAAGGTGAGTTCTGACAAGTGGGGGAAAGGTTTAGAGGAAGACAGCCCTGATCCCACCTCTGGGAGCAGTCTGCTCTGTCATATGCACCACAAACCAGTGTTCTGTTGCCTTCATGTTTATTCTGTCTTTGATAAAGTGTTTTGAGATTTGATGGAAGAAAAACACAGGATAAGAGAGAGTATTACTTGACTGTATTTGGAAATACGGTTGCATGGAGTGAGTTCTCAGCTTCACACTGTTGCAAGTAAGATAGAAAGCAAAACTCAAATTAAAAACAACATTGAAGATGTTAAATGACTACAATGTGTTGGTAGAAGCTGAAGCTTTTTGTCTAACCACGAGTCGGTTCGGTGCTTCCATGTATTCCCCTGTAAATAACTATCTTACTGACCTGCTACTCATGATTAACTTTAGGACTGCTGGAGAAAAGTTTTTGTTTTAGCCAGCTCAAAATACTGGGATTTCAGGACAGAATGAAAATGCATGGTCACCAGGATTCCATGACAATGTATAAACAAAAGCAACAAGTGAGAGGGCTTAAATGGTTTAAAGCTGGTCTCTCCAGAGCTCAGGGAAGGGCAAGGGAAAAAAGGGGATGAAACTTCCCCAGGTGTACTTTTTTTTTTGTTCTAGTTCTGCTGCACACGGCAACTGCCAATGGCTTCCAGATGGTGACCAGCGGGGCTCAAAGCAAAGCTATCAATGACTGGCTCATACCCAGCGTGGAGGTGAGTTGTATATGGATTCAAACTGGCAACATTGATGGAATGCCCTCTTTTATTGGGACTTCATCACTTGGACTGATAGGGGAAGTCAGGGGAGTCTCAGCCAGGTAAGTATCTAAAGTCCTCAGAACTGAGGCCAGTGCAGACTCAATAGGCATGTAGAAGTCAGGCTGTGTTTGTACAGGCGCACAGAGGGCAATGCTGAGTGACACTGTTCTCTTTCCTCTGCAGGGAAGGCTTACGGGG
Source organism: Fregata magnificens (assembly GCA_013389945.1). Taxonomy (NCBI): domain Eukaryota; kingdom Metazoa; phylum Chordata; class Aves; order Suliformes; family Fregatidae; genus Fregata; species Fregata magnificens. Next base: position 57,709 of record WAAD01040580.1, on the reverse strand, counting down.
CTGGGTGGAGAAGACCTGCCCACTGTTGTGATAGTTGCCCACTATGATTCTTTTGGAGTAGCTCCAGTGAGTATTCTTTCTCCTGGAGCTCTCTGTTCCTGTCTGTGTGTTCCTGTCTTTTTTCCCATATGGCCTCTGCCCCTATGTTTTTTCTTGGCTTAAAGACATGGGGCAGTCATAAGTGGAGCATGGTGGTGTGCTATCTTGAAGGCTGTTCTGGTATGTGAGAGTAAGTGTAGGGTTGTCACCTTGTCTCTGTCCCACTTCGTCCTGCAGTGGCTGTCACATGGTGCTGACTCCAATGGCAGTGGTATCTCAGTGCTACTGGAACTAGCCAGGCTGTTTTCCCGGCTCTACACCTACAGACGTACCCATGCTGGGTAAGAAACTGCCCTGTTCTTGGCTGAATGTGTGTAGCTGAGATCAGATAAAAAGGGTTTTTGCTCCAGACCCGTAGAGTGTTACAAGCAGTCTTTTACTTCCTTTGCTCTGTTTTGCTTCCCTCTGAGTACAGCTGCTGCTAATGGCCAAGCTCCTTCCTTTGGTTTCTTTGCTGTAGCTCTGCTCAAGCTTAGGGACAAGTGGAGGGAATGATGTGGGAAGTAGATTCCATCCTCATGCACTGGGAACTCCCCCCCCACCTTTACCCCTGTCCTGCCATTACTTTAGTATATGGCATGTAGGAAGCATTTGTTAATGGACAGTTTGCCTTGAATGTCAGGTGCTAGCTGTTGTGATTTCACCACACCTCCAAGGCTGAGTAAAGGAGTTCTGTAGCCAGGGATTGCAGTGTGCTAACACTTTTCTGTCTTCTTTGATGAGCAGGTATAACTTGCTGTTCTTTGCATCTGGAGGTGGCAAGTTTAATTATCAAGGAACCAAGCGGTGGCTGGAAGACAATTTGGACCACACTGGTGAGTAAGGGGCTGGCATTCCAGCATGTTCTGTGGCAAGGCTTCTGTTAATACGATTGTGTTAAGTGTCTAGTATGTCAGCCCTCCTGTGAGAATCTCCTTGTGTGGGCCTTGCTTTCTTGGGATAGAAATCCCAGCACAAAATGTAGCAATAAAGGTTTGGATTTTTCTGTTCCAGATTCCAGCCTGCTGCAGGACAACGTAGCATTTGTTCTCTGCCTTGATACTCTGGGCCGAGGCAATAGCCTTCATCTCCATGTCTCAAAGCCTCCCAAGGAGGGGACCTTGCAGCATGCGTTTCTGAGAGAACTGGAGATGGTAATGAAAAGCATTTTAGGTAGATGGGAACTTGGGACTTACTATGGGGAGCTGCAGCTCTCCAAGAGAGGAAGGAAGGAAGGAAGATGTGAAGAAAGGGTGTGCCATTGAAATATTTAATGTATTGTTTACAGTCACTTGATTTGAAGCACAGACAAATCCTCATGCCGCAGTCCCAAATGAAGCAGACTAGATCTGCTCTATTTTTCACTGCATTTCCTTATGGCTTGTTGCTTGCAAAAGCTACCCTGTAGTGACATTAAAATAGTTTTTTTGACATTAAACTGGCTTTTTCATGGCAGTAACTGCACCTTACAGGTAGAAGTGTATTTACCTTCTGGAACACAAAAGAATTGGGTCTAGGTGGACTGGGCAGTGCAAGATGGGACTATGCAGTGGGCAGCATGACACCCTGGATGGCTTGTCCTTTCCCTCAGGTTGTTGCCAGCCAGTTCCCAGAGGTGAAGTTTTCCATGGTGCACAAGAAGATAAACTTGGCTGAGGACATGCTGGCATGGGAGCATGAGCGTTTTGCAATCCGACGCTTGCCAGCGTTCACTATCTCCCATCTGGAGAGCCATCGGGACAGCCTGCGCAACAGCATCATGGATAGGAGGTTAGAGGCCTTAGGGAAGGCTGCAGCTGAAATCCAGCCCATAAACACAAATTGGCTTCATGACTGCTTGTGCTGTTCTGATGGTCAGAGGATGGGTGAAAAAATGCTGGGAGTTAGGCTCTGGATTCAGGCTCATGCCTGATGCAGTGGAAAAGGGTGGTTTCTAGAGGAAGCTGATCCCATTGACAAGTCCATAATCCCCTCTTTTGCTTTAGGGCACGAATAGACACTAAGGCACTAACCAGGAATACTAGGATCATTGCTGAGGCTTTGACAAGGGTCATCTACAACCTAACGGACAAGGTAAGAGCTGCCATCGTGCAGTGCTAGCCATATTTGTCCTGCCCAACCAAGCTTGCTCTCACCAATAGCCTGGGTTATTTTTTTCCCTTGCAGGGAGCACCTGCAGATCTGCAGATCTTTACGGATCAGATGGTGAGCACAGTGCATTTTTGTAACCTGTGGGAAGAAGGAATCAAGAGTCTGGGAGAGAGGTCTGCTCTCAGCATATGTGTGGTTGACTCCCTTTCTTTGATGGTACTTTTCTGCAGCAGATCCAGCAGGAGCAACTAGAATCAGTGATGGACTGGCTGAGCAGTCAGCCCAGGGCTGCCCAGCTGATTGATAAAGACAGCACCTTCCTCAACACCTTAGAATATTATATGGGTCGGTACCTGAAGGATGTCAAACAGCATCATGTAAAGGCAGACAAACGGTAAGAAAAGAGAATGAAAGAACCAGCCAGGGTATGCAAACTGGCTTCCCCTTCCAATGAGTTTTGTCTCTGAGCTGCAGCTTTTCTGGCTTCTTGGCATGTAGCTGGAAGCGATTGCTCTTTTCTGCTCTCCCGTCAGTTTTGATTCATGCTCTCTGTTCTCCCAGAGAAAGCTCTTTATCATTCCTCACAGCACAGTAACAAGTCCCAGCAGCTCCCTCTGTCGAAGAGCTTGTTTTTTCACTGTTTTGGTTCCACCCTTCCCACTCTGAGTGCTGCTTCTGTCTGAATGCAGGAAAAGACTAAGGTCCCCTAGAAAGCTTTCTTTAATTGCAAAAAGGCAGTTTCCAGCCTGTCTAACCTGCTTGAGTTGAAGCAGTTTAACGAACCCAGTGAGGTGTCTTCCATGTGCCTCTTCTGAGACAGCTGAACAGCATGTGTTCTGAATTGTATACTTGGGCTTCTGACTGTAGGAAAAGAAAGACTTGACAACTAAAATCGGTTCAAAACTGGTATGCAAGGTGGTCATGCTTACCTGTCTCTGGTTGAATGAACTCCTTGGGAACAGAGGTCTGGGCTGTTCTTACTGCAGTGTCAAGAAGTGTAATACAACCTGAAGAATTTCTTGTTTTCACAGGGACCCTGAGTTTGTTTTCTATGACCAGCTGAAACAGGTGATGAATGCATACAGGTATGGAATTCCCTTGGGCATCTTGGGCTATCGTCTCACTCTGTGGCGGTACCTGCTGTAGCAATTTCATGTGTTCTTTCTTTTATTGCAGGGTCAAGCCAGCAATCTTTGACCTGCTTCTGGCTGTCTGTATCGCAGCCTACCTTGGTGTTGCCTATGTTGCAGTGCAGGTAAGAGAAGCAAAGCAGGAGGTAGATGTATTATTTTCTTCATAAATCACGTTAGCTACAGTAACTGGTGCTCACACAGTCCCAGCACCAAAGTTGGAACAATAATGCCACCCCACTCTAAAAGTAGTAATTCAAAATGGCTGGCTGTTTTGATGTGTATATTTTTGAGTATCTCAGTTGGCTGTGCTGAAGGCAATCTCTTGCCACTCTAGTGCAAAACTATTTTATAGAGCTCCTTCTCTTGGTCAAGGACATGCACAAGTCACTTTTGTTAAGCTATTTTCGCTATGTGACAGCTTCAGACTGAAACTTCTCAAGGCAACTAAAATCCGCTGTAAAGTTAAAGCTTTGCAGCTTGTAGTAAGTTAGGAGTGCTAGGAGATCCTTGCAGTGTCTGAACTTGGGATGCAGCTTAGAAGTGTGTCTTCAGGGTTTTGTTTTGGCTTTTTTTTTTTTTTAATGAAACCATAAATACATCCTGTGCCCATACTCCTGGAAATGTGATACTCCATGCCTTGGCCAGCCAGCTTAAATGTAGTGATTTTGTTTAAGTGTTAACAAAGCTACTGTGAGCTGGGCTTCTGATCCTGGCTGGCTTTTCTGAAGAATATGAACGAAAGGGAACCATTTTAGGTCAATGCAAATTTTGATCTCTTCATGTTATTTGTGTTTATTATTTGTTTGGGGAAGGAACAAGCATTTAAAAATCTGATGTAGCAACATAAGCAGGAGGGAAAAGACATACTTTGATTTCTGCCAGCTATCTTCATTGTGTTTGTTATTACAAATTATTTGAAGCCTGGATCTTGTGATATCTGTCAAATACCTGAAGTAGTTGTTATCATATCAAAATGCAATTAATCAAAGCAGAATCAATAGAGGAATTAAGTGAATTTCTAAGTCACTGGTGAAATGGTGAAAGAGAAGATCCAGTTAAAGGACTGTGACCTACTGGGAATCTCTCTGTTTGACTGGTTCATTTTTACATTCCTGAAACTGCTAGCAGCAGTGTTTCTGTAGTGACCAGTATCACGCATGTGTTGAAATCTGAAAGCTTTCTCCTCCCCTTCAGAAGGAACAGAATTGCATCAAAAAATGTAAAATCTTTAACAAGTGTTTGCATCTTCACAATGGGGGTGATACAGGCCTGCACAAACACTTCTGTAAGCCATCACTTTCTGTACAACTACAAGTAACTGGCTTCATTGTAATAATTCCTCCTAATTCACCAAGTCCCACTGTGTCTTCAGGATGAAGTGCTAGTGGATGATCCAAACAAGGTATTGCATTTGCACATTAGCCTTCTAGTAAGTTTTCACAGAATCACAGAATGGTAGGGGTTGGAAGGGACCTCTGGAGATCATCTCGTCCAGCCCCCCTGCTTGAGTAGGTATACCTAGAGCAGGGTGCACAGGACCGCGTCCAGGCAGGTTTTGAATATTTCCGGAGAAGGAGACTCCACAACCTCTCTGAGCAGCCTGTTCCAGTGCTCTGTCACCCTCAAAGTAAAGAAGTTTTTCCTCATATTCAGGTGGAACTTCCTGTGTTCTAATTTGTGCCCATTTGTGTCTTCTTGTTGGGCACCACTGAAGAGAGTCTGGCCCCATCCTCTTGACACCCACCCTTTAGATATTTATAAGCATTGATAAGATCCCCCCTCAGTCTTCTCTTCTCCAGGCTAAACAAACCCAGGTCTCTCAGCCTTTCCTCATAAGAGAGGTGCTCCAGTCCCGTGATCATCTTCGTAGCTCTCCGCTGGACTGTCTCCAGTAGTTCCCTGTCTTTCTTGAACTGGGGAGCCCAGAACTGGACAAAGTACTCCAGATGTGGCCTCACTAGGGCAGAGTAGAGAGGGAGGACAACCTCCCTCGACCTGCTGGCCACACTCCTTTTGATGCACCCCAGGATACCGTTGGCCTTCTTGGCCACAAGGGCACATTGCTGGCTGATGGTCAACGTGCTGTCCACCAGCACTCCCAGGTCCTTCTCAGCAGAGCTACTTTCCAGCAGGTCAGCCCCCAACCTGTACTGGTGCATGGGGTTGTTCATGGGGTTGTTTTCTCTCTGTGTAGAACACAGTCATTTTATTAGAATTTATAAGGACTCATGGTTACTTCTTTTCCTTCTGTTTCCAGCACTTTGGTCTCCTTTACAAGATGATACAGAGACTATCCCTTAAAACCAAGCAGCAGTGAAGCAACAAGTCATCACCCATACAGCAGCACTGAGCCATCGGTGAGCACATCAGGAACCTTCTGCCTTCCATTGAATCCTGCTGTTTCTCTTCCTCTGTCTCTTCTTTGCTACTCTATAGAGGGGAAGAAGGCAGAAAGAAAACAAAATTTTAACTCTTGTGCACCTTTTAAGTGCTTTTCTTCACCTTTTTCCCCTGACTTGCACCATGTCTGTTTTCCTTTGCTTTTTGGCGAGGGAGAGGCTCAGAGACTTCAGTAGTTCCTGCAGGTTGTTTAAACACTGAACAGCTGATTCCGAGCAGCTTCTATGAGTGTAAAACCAAGTCCAGCACCTTCATGGACACATGCGCCATACAGCCAACTTGGAAACTGAAACTACAGAATAGAGTGGCGCGTTATCTCTGCCCAGCAAACAAGGACTCAGAGCAGTTGTTTAAAAGAAAAAAGTGCACGTGCAAATTAAAGAGAATGCTATTAGCATGTTTTCTTATGGCACCTCTTCCGTAAGTTCACTGCCTGGCTTTAGGAAGGTGTGCTGAGCAAGCAGTGTCTGCAGCAAGCATCTTCTTGCATTGTGTTTAGACTGTGCAATAACTCATTCCCTTTTAGGAGGTGCACTGTAAACAATCTTGACTGTTATTGACAGAATGAGGAAAGATTGTTAAAACGGGTTCTATGCATTAGGGTTCTTACCAGGACAGGTTCTCTCCTGTCTCTATTGGAGGATGCATTTTGCTGTGTACTTGTTTATGGTTCTTGAACAGTTCACGGCTGCCACCACTCTGTGCTAAACTCTTGCTTGGTTTTTAAGGGGTGTTCTACAGTCCCAACTGCTGCAGGATCGTGTTCTGTGCTGTTCCATGTATTTAAACGAGCCAGTTATATCAATAGCAAGAGCAGCCCAGCTCCTGGTGAGCTCTGGTCTGTAATCCCTTCAATTTTCATTCCTCAGTTTTCACTTCCAGGTGGGTTCTGGATTTTGGGGTGTTTTCCCATGTTCACCTGCATCTCAGGGTCTCATTTCACATTTTTCAGCTCTCTTATTTCTGGAAACACTGTTCCTGGCCCGCACGTATGAGTGAGTTCCCAAAGTGCTTGTTGCTGTCCTTTCATGTGCTGCCCCCAGTGTGAAGGGAGGCAGGTCACTTAGCCATTAAAAAGCAAAACAAAACAAAAAATGAAGTTTTATGAATGTAATTTTAAACATGGTTGTTTCTAGAACTGTACCTAAGAGAGTGTATCTTGGAACACACGCTCTCTGTTACTTTTATCCTTGAGCAAGCCTTATTTTTAGTTTGCTGATGCTTCTGGATGGAGAGAGCTATGTAGTTGCCCAAAATAGTTGCCAGTGCTATGCAAAGATCAGGAGGGCCAGGTAACCAGTTGCTCAAGCATTGTCATCATCTTAAGTTTAAGTCTTTCCTGAATTCCACCATCCAAGGTAAGCAGGATACTTGTCACCACTTTCTGGTGAGAGCTGAATCCCCTTTCTGGGCAGTGTTGCACTTTGTTTACCCTCAAGTTCTTCTGGAAAATACATCAAGATACTGACTACAAGTCCTAGGCTAGTTGTAGTTCTGGAAGATGTCCTGACTGAATGCTACTCTCCTGCCACTCAACAATATTTAAGTCCTTTCTGTAGTTTGCTCAATGCACATGAGGTCTCTTCACGGGTGACTACCTTTTTTTTTAAATGGCTACTTGTATTTAAAATAGCATATTTTACAGAGGCTGAAAAGCTCTTGTGGGTTTGAATGAAGGGGTACAATTTTTTTTTGTATGCAAGGAAAATTCAAGCTGTGCATCCTTGTCTGCACCACAGCTGCTGTGCGCGCACTTGTTAGAAAAGGGGTTGTTGTGGCCGGTCACTGTCCTTATCCTTTGGATGGGGACCAAAGCACTGATTTCCATCCATCTTTGTGTGTTTCACTGTAGTCTCCTTCTTGGAGCACCCTTACCACATGATGTTTGCTTTCTGCTACTTTAAATGGGTAGCAACTTGTTCTTTAAAGCGTCTTTTCTTTTCCAGGAGAGCATGCTGATGTCAGTGGCTCACTGTAATATCAGCAGGTGGCATGCTACCAAGCACTCCTGAAGTATCAGCCCTGCGGGGAAACTTGCCTTTTTCTGATCTTTTGAGTGCTTATTTAAAATACGTCTCTCTGCATGCATGAAGTGTTTGTGATACTCCTCTGCCAAATGAATTTACAATGACTTCAGAAATTGCTGGAGTGGCTGGAAGACGAGCCTTGATTGTTTTCCACTGGCTTTTATGCTCTGCCCTTAGAGACTGCATATGTTGTGCTATGGGAAGGTGCATGCTCTGGGCTGTGTAGGTTCAGAACATGCATGGTACAGTGGCTATCTGAAGAACTTCTCTGGAGGCTCTCAGTATCTGGAAGTAGTTTCAGAGGCCTCCAGCTGCATCATACATTTCTAGTGTGTTACACTTGGAGAGCGGGTGTTCCTTCCAATCCAGCAGATGACTTAACCAGGCTTAATGAAACTCCGTTACTTCACTGAGAAAAATAGAAAAAACAAAATTGTTAGCAATCCTGCTGCAGCTTGACTTGATGCAAGTAGTGGGCAAGAGAGAACAGAACAGGCCTGGAGCATTCTTCCTTGCAGTGGAGACTGTCAGCCTTCGGTCTTCCAGATGAGAAGCTCAAAGTTCAGTCAAAAACTTCCACCAAGGCAACCCAGTGTGGTTGCAGCTATGTTGCTGTCAAGGTTGTAGCATTAAAGCAAACACTTTAGCTCCTTGTGGTCTCAACAATAAACTGCTACCAGTAAACCGCAGTGCCAGAAGCCAGTGGCAGCTATCTAAAAGAAAGGTGGGTAGAGGTAAATGAGGAGAGTTCATAAACCTGAAGGGCAGTTGGGATAGTATATTACGCTCTCCCACATGAGGGTAATTTGTCCTATAATCTTACTGGATGCATTTTGTGTATCTCTAGCTGGCTGCCATAGAAAGTAGTTTCTACTACAGATAAGGGTTTATGCTTTTGATCAAAGTGCATGTGCACTGAAACATTATATACTCAAATCTGAGATAGTCAAAATCCAACTTTCTCATAGCTGGAACAGAGTGCCCATCCTGGGAGTGAATTTAGTTCCCACATTGCTGTTTCCTTTGGGAAGCTGACAGAGAAGCTTGTAAATAGACCCTGCTATTCTGCTAGATTTTGAAAAAAACCAAGAAAAATGGTACTGATCCATACTGCAGCATATCTGATCAATTTTGTCACCAACGCAATGCACAAAGGCAGAAATCCAACAGCTGTTCTGGTAAAATAAAAGCTCTCTACAACATTGCAGAAGAGCTCTGTGTAGCTGATTCTTATTGCCACTATGTTTACCTATCCCTTTTATCAGGAGTTTGCTGGGCCTGGAAGGAAGAAGCATGGAAAGCATATGTCCGCATATACACGAGTGGCTAGCAGTTGATGCTTCTAGCCATAAAACAATTTTATTTGCTATCTGTCTGACTTTACCTGTTGTCCTGGTGCTGTCAAAGTCTGCAGCTCACAAAAATCTGGTTTTTCAACAGGATTTAAGCACTGAAGCCGTTCATTCCTTCTGTCCACTCCCACCCACACAGGCACTAATGGGGATTGTATGCGAGTAGTTTGGACTATTGTAGTTGATCTCTGAAATAAGAGAGGTTGGTTCATTGTTATGAAATAAGTACTACTGTGCAATATGAACTCCACCCTTGTACTCAGTGCAAAGACGAAAGACCCTGAAGCCAAAATGGAACTAGAGACTCCACTGTCTGTGGCTGGAGGAGTCACCACAATCTATTTAGACATTTAAAACCACAGATACCCAAAATTGTTGTGGGACTTGGGGGTGGGGGATGTGTGTTTGTTTTAAATCATGCGCTCTCATGTTGTTCATAGCACAAAGCAAAATACCGAGCTTCTCCTGCACCTTGTGGCCAAACTGGGTTTTACATTGAAGAGCCATTCAGTCTTGACTTACCGATCTGAAATGATGGGGGTGCTACTGTCTCAGTAAATTGGGCCTCTGAGTACTCAAGTGTGGGCTCCTGCTTGCTCACTTTGATCTGTTTAGTTTCCATTTGTAGTTATTGGATAGCAACTTCAAGGTTATAATCTGGCATATTTGCAGCTCAGGAAAAAGAGTTGATTTATCTAGCAATGTTAACTCAATTATTTATCTCTTGTGTGTCCTAAAGAACAAATGTATATTGAGGTGAATATTTAAAAGCTAATAGAAAATTCAATGCAGTTGATTTACATATTTTTCTGACTATAAATGTAATAATATTTAAGTATTTTACATTTTTCATTTCCTTATTTGTTTGTCCCTTTTTCCCTTGGAAAAATAAAGCGAGTGCGTAGGTTTGATGAACAGATTTGTTGGCCAACTATTTGCTGCTGGAAGCTCAAAAGAACTGGATCTCCTTGTACTATTTGAAGGAATAGACCCCCTGCAAAAAGGGAGGAAATGCATGTGTTTAAGAGCTTGCATCATCCCTTCTGTGTAGTCAAAAGTAAAATAGTCTGACAGAAAACATTACAGACCCTGAGCAAGATTCCAGCACCCTGAGGTGAGCAAATTCTCATTTATTCGAAGGGTTTGTGCTGATTTGAAACAATTAAAGTTTCTATGCAAGACAGCTTCAGTATTGTGAAAAACTGGCTACCTGAGAAGCCAACACAGTGTCTGCTAGTGGTAGATTGTTGTGCCTCTGTCATTAGCAAATGACTTTTTGAACACTTATAAGCTATTTATTCAAATTATAAACATTGCAAGAGATCTGTCCCCTGAGCGTGAGTCCGTCCGAGTCCTACAAACCACAGCGCTCATGGTTGTAGAATGGGAAACTGACCTAAACACAACAGAAGGGGAAAGATGGAGGTTGTACTGTCATTCTGCCTCCTCATAATGGCCAAGTATCTAAGGGGTTCTCCTTGGTAAGACCTTTCTTTCAAGCATCAGCTGCCCCATCTTCCCGCATGTGTTGTAAGGATGTACAAAGTCAAGTCTCGGTGCGTGCGTTGCCTAGCCGGGATATCTGGAGGAGGCCAGGCCTTCTGCTGCTGGGGCCCTGGAGCCACTGGGCAAATCTGCCAAGCCCCGGGAATGCCTTTCTCTGCTGCATCCCTGGTGTTCCCTGATGGTGATTTGGGGCAGGGTGGGAAAGCCCAGCCCGCTGCCGGGCTGGCTGCGGGGCGGCTGGAGCATGTTCTGGTGCCCGCCGGCAGTAGAGCCAGTCCCGCCCCGGGCCGGCGCCTGGTCGCTGTGGCTCAGCCCGGCGGGGGTTGCGTGCCCTCCGGGG
>WAAD01040580.1:417-37343 GCA_013389945.1 Fregata magnificens | reverse complement strand
CGGCACCCCGCCGGTAGCCCGGGGCCTGGCGCCGGTCGCGCCGGTGCGTGGGGTGCTGTGACAAAGGCGCCGATGTGCAGAGTGGAACAGACTGAGGCTGCTGCAGGTCGCGGCAGCTGGGGCTGAAACGGGAGCCCTCGGTGAGCGGCCAGCCATCCTCCCGGTGGTCTCAGACGTCCTCCCAGGCAGGAATACGGTGCTACAGTTTTACAATCCGTGTAACAGAATGTCCGCTGCAAATCTGCTGTTGCCAGTGGCGTTTGGGATAGATGAGGGGCCTTCTTGATGATGGATTGGGATAGATGAGGGATCTTTCTTCACTGAAATAGCTTTAGTGGATGCTAAAAAGTTTGAGGAGGCTTGTTCAGCTGCACTTATTGTTGTATTTAAAAGCTGTATTTTGAAAAGCTGTCGCATTCAGGATGTCAGCTTCCTTCTGTGGAGTGGGTTCTAGCCCACTCCCAGCAGGTGTTTGGGATCTTTTGATCCCCACAGCTCCAGCCATGAATGGGAATCCACGGAGCCTGTTTGCTGTGAGATCTGAGAGAGTGAGTGATGGCAGCACCACTCCCTGGCACATACAGAGCAAGCCTGCAGGGAACCTACAGTAAGTGCCTTGAAGGCTGTCAGTGCTCAGACTGGGCCTCTGTGTCCTAAAATGATTCGTGATGGGGTCATGTGTTGGTGTGCGCTGGAGGGAGTGTGAGTTGCATTCAGTCCTGATGCCTCTGGTTTCAGATTTAGAAGGAAAGGTAAGAAAAACTGAGTGCCGTGGCAACTTGAACCCTTCTAGACTGAATAGAGAGGGAAGGGGACAACAGAAAAATAAGTTTATTTTCAAACAAAAGGCCAAATCTAACTCTAATGCAAAAGGAAAATACTTCCTCATTGAAGCCTGTGGGAGCTGGGCTGGCTTGAATTTAGCTGAAGAAGTATGTCTGATTGGGACTTCAGAACCAAAATGCAAGGGACTGAGTCCAAACCTGCTGCCATCTGACAGTGAGTTGCCAGGTTTAAAACCCAGTGAGGAGAATGGGCCCGAGGCAAGAGGCAATTGCACATTTCATTTCAGTTGACTTATTTAATATAGTGCGTGTGGTCTGAGGTCAGGTTCCAGACAGGAGACAGATTCTGGGGATTTGCCACTTAGATATGGAAATTAGAGGGGGCAGCACTGGTATTAGCCAGATCTGTGTGACATTAACTTGCTGCTAAATGCAGGATTCATACAGCAAAATAAATACATCCCTTTGGTTTTGACATTTTTGAGTGGATACCGGTGTTGGTCAGGGGTTGTTGATGCTCTGTTCTCTCTAGAAAAGGCCGTTGAAACATGTAGGTTCTTCTGGTGGCTATTGTACAGTCATTTCCACACACCTTCAGTTTCCTCTGCCTGCCTCCGCCCTGTTTTGTACAAAGTGAAAGGTTGGGACTCCTTTCCTGGTGGCATGGGTTTACGTGTAGACCCTCCGCCTGATTTGGGAACACGCAATATACCTCTCCAAAGAAGTCATTCCTCCACAAGGATGTGGAGGGGGTTAGCATGCAGGGAAGAAATTAGACCCACAATCCAGCCAGTCCTGACCCCAACCTTCCCCTCCCATCTTATCAGGTCTGGCTGCATTGGCTTATGCTCCATGTAAGAAGGCCAGCCTGGTGAGGAGCCACCACTCCCGTTAGCATCAGCAGGCCTGGAGGGTACCAGACCTGACCCAGAAGCCGCAGCAGCCTGAAGCACTGTCACAGGAGCTGGCCAGGGCTTCACAGCCCCTGATCAGGGGAAGGCTTTGGCAAATCTGGATAACTATGCAGTCATTCCTGCACCATACCGAAGCCATAATCTCTCTGGGGCAGTTGTAACAGCAGATTCAGTTTTCTCTCCCCATGTTCCCTCATCTGCAGCGAGATCCAGTTGACAGCTCACATGCAGCTTCCATCTGCTTTTTCCCTTTCTTTCCCTAAATGGGAGAAGCAGTTGTGTGAGAAGCCAGCACTGCTGGTAAAGCCCAGCAGCCCCTCTTGCAATCCCTTGCAGCTTGACACAGAACTGAGCAGCTGCCTCTGCCCCCAGTCAGGAAGGAAGGGTGGAAAAGGCCTGCCAGGGGTAGGAGGGTGTGAATTGGGCTGCAGAGTTCAAGAGCCCAAGAGCTAGACTGTCCTGTACAGGTGCTGAGAACTGATGAATTCACCATAGGCAGAGGAGGATCTTACAGGCCTGCTAGAAACATGAGCGCCGTTATGAAATGATTTTGTTAGTGCCTGACTGTTCATGTCTCAGCAACCTGACTACTGGGTAGTTGATACTGTTCTAGCCTTCTAATATTATTCATGAGGCGGTTTTTCTATTTATGTTAATCACAGATACATTTGCATGTTAATGGCAGTGTTTGTCTTAAAGCTAATATTTTCATGGGAGGAGCAGGCTTTTGGAATGGGTCAGAGGAGACTGAGCAGGGAGAATCAGGTGGAAATTTTTGGCCTTGTGTTCCAGGATTGGGCAGAAGGCAGCTCCTCCATGAGTGTCAACGATGCTCTCCTGGATGGGTTTCCCAGCAGTGCCCGTGGTAGGGAAAGTGGGGAGATTCTGGAGTGTGAGATATTAAACTGAACTGCAGGGGAATGGCAGGGACAGGAGCAGCCCTCTTGCAAGGCGTGTGGAGAAGCATACAGTGTGTGGACAGATGGGTGGCTTTTCCAAAGGGCAAGGAGGCAGTACCAACCTCAACCTAATTTGCCTCACTGGCAGCTGAGTTTTGACTCAGCTTCTGCAGGCTTGTAGATAAGCTCCCCGCTGACTCCATGCTTCCCCTGCTGAAGTATTTGATGTGATTTCTGATGCTAAGCTGAATCTAGAGACCCCTCTCTTCTGCAAACTGACAGTCTTTTCTTGCTCAAGGGTTTAGACTGCTGATGTCTGGAGTAATGTTTAGGATCCGAAGGGACTGTAAATCCCAGAGTCAATGTGTGGTTTGTAGGGAGGATCAGGCACAGAATATCTTTTTTNTTTTTTTTTTTTTTTTTTTTTTTTTTTTGCTGCAGTCTCTTGCAAGTGGAACTAGGCTGGCTTCTGCTTATAGGGAGCTGGAAACCCTCCTGGAGACAGTGGGAGTAGGGTGGTGTCACCCGACACTAAGGGGACATACAGGTTCTTTTAGGGGTCCCTGGCAGAATGATTACAGCACTAAGTCATAGTTACACTTAAAGCTTTATTTTCTTAACAGAATTTTATTAGTAGTACAGCACAGAATTTATGATTAGAATGGCACAGGTTTTCTACAAGCAGAATCACTATAATACACTCTATAAGTAGTATAATACAGAATTTATAATACAACTTAACTTATGATTTCTAATCACCTGGACCCCCTGCAGATCGGGTCAGATTTTAATACATGGTTTGCTGTATCAATATAACAATCATAATCTAGACTCGAAAATCATACAAAAGAAGACAAGTCACTCAGTCCTCGGAGGAAGCAGACGATGGTGGAGGCGTCCCTGGCCACCGGGCATCACGGCTCTCATTGTCCAGCAGCAGCTCCGGTCCAAGTTCCCCCATTTAAGACTTGTAATGGCTTGATTTTATAGACAGTGCTCTGGGTGCTGTTAAGCTTCCCTGTTCTGTGACTGGATCATCAACACCACCTGTTTGGCCAGGGACCTTCAAGGCTGGCTCTTTTTAACACCCTGAGCTCTTTTTAACACCATGTCCCATGTCTCAGCAGGCATAACTGACTTGGTGTTAGAAGTGCCCAAAGGGGCATAAGCCTGTTGACCTGAGTTTGCTGTTAACTAAAGCAGGAAATGTGGAAGTGAGAAAACCTAGTGAGAGTGACAGGCCCCTTTGCACCTTTGCGGACATCTCCTCACTGTTGAGTGGATCCCGGCATGACTCTGTCAGGCTCAAAGTTCTAGGACCCTGAAGAACCCATGAAAGACGTGGTAAGCAGGGTGCTGTAACAGCATGGAAACCCTTCCTAGCTGGGAAAATGTGGCTTTCCTTGAGCCTCTGGTACTTCTGTAAGCTTCAGGCACCTGGGTGAAGCAGGGGACAAGAAGAGGCTGTGGAAAATGCCTGGTGCTTCACTTACTTGCTGCATCCTAAGGAGTAGCTGAAGAGTTAGTTTGCAAGAGATAATGCCTCTTCAGGAAGGAAGATTCTTTTCCCAAATATTTGTTTACACAGTTAGGCTTAGAGTGTAGTGTATTTCTTTCTGTATTTCTGACCAGGACTTTGCAAAGAGAATAGAGTTGACTCCCGCATCTTACCTCCAAAACATCTGGCTGTGGAGGACAGTAATCATGTTTTCCAAAGGATGTAGCTGACCTCTTTAGCTCCCTCCTTTCCACAGCCAGTACAGTCTCCCACATTCCTGCTATTCGGGAAGCAGAAATGAGATGAAATGAATGAGCTGAATGTCCTGAAAGCTTAGAGACATGGAGAGCTCAGGGACAGAGCAGTGGACAGGGCTGTCCTGTGCCCGTAGGCTTGCTTGTCCCAGTCCAGCCCAGACACAGCCTGTTGTTAGAGACTGTCCAAGTGCTGTTTCATGCTTGAGTGAAGGGAGGGAGTACAAGCTGGCTCCTTGAACAAATATCCACATCCTTGAAAAGCAGAGCAGCAGCAAGGATTGCCCTGGGAATGAAGCAGGAGGTCTGAGTGAGGCATCTTCAGGCTCCGTAGCTGCAGGATGCTTCTGTCTCCAGAGGCTGCTACCTCTTGGTACAGGTACCCGAGCACCTAAAAGATGAACAGTATTTTTTTCTGCCTTTGCTGTAGGGAAGATAAGGACCAGAGGGCTCTAGGGAGGGGATTCATGGCACTTTTTTGGATTGGTGCTGGTGGATGTAGGTGTTGCTGGGCTTTACAAATCCCTGATCTGGCATGATAGTACCTTGCAAAATAACTCTCTATCGCTGTGTGAGAGGTGCCTCTGCACCTTTGTCCAATCCTCATTTTATCCTTGTCCTCCCATGGGCTGAGGTTTTTGAGCCTGTGTCATAGTTTAACCCCAGCTGGCAACACCACACAGCTGCTTGCTCACTCCCCGCCCCCCGGCAGGATGGGGGAGAGAATCGGAAGAGTAAAAGTGAGAAAACTCATGGGTTGAGATAAAGACAGTTTAATAAGTAAAGCAAAAGCCTGCAGGCAAGCAAAGCAAAACAAGGAATTAATTCACTACTTCCCATCGGCAGGCAGGTGTTTGGCCATCCCCAGGAAAGCAGGGCTCAGTCACGCACAATGGTTACTTGGGAAGACAAAACTCCATTACTCCGAATGTCCCCTGCTTCCTTTGTCTTCCCCCAGCTTTATATGCTGAGCATGGTGTCATATGGTACGGAATATCCCTTTGGTCAGTTGGGGTCAGCTGTCCCGGCTGTGTCCCCTCCCAATTTCTCGTGCACCTCCAGCCTACGTGCTGGTGGGGTGGTGTGAGAAGCAGAAAAGGCATTGGTGTTGTGTAAGCACTGCTCAGCAGTAACTAAAACATCCCTGTATTATCAACACTGTTTCCAGCATAAATCCAAAACATAGCCCCATACTAGCCACTATGAAGAAAATTAACTCTATCCTGGCCAAAACCAGCACAGCCTGCCAGCGTGCATTACCTCAGTTTCGATGTTCCTGAGCACTGGAATTGGGACTGGGTTTGAGTGCTTAACTCAGCAGGTAGCTTCATATAGACTTATTCCTCTCCTATCAGTTTTCTTAGGTTTGATAGCTAATTATCCTGAGGCAAGAATGGTGTCTCCATGGCATGTGGACACGGTACCAATGCATTGAAGCTCTTGGTGGATTAAATTGCTTATTCCCAACTCCTGACTTGAGAGTTTCGTGTGCTAAACCTGACCCCAATTATCTTAAAATGGGTCTCATGTGACTGGCAAAGTAGCAGACCGGGGCAGCAGGTGGAATCAAGCAAGCATCTGTGTTTGGGACTTTGGTGACCAGGCCTCCAAATCTGTTAGAAATAGAGTTTGGGCTCTCTAGTTATACAGGTGCTTTTGAGGCTTTTCCTGATGCTTGACGTCACAGCAGTCTGCGAGGGGAGAGCCAAAGCGAAGGGGTGCTTCCTCCCCTGAGTAGAGCTAGCTGCCTTTGCCATGAGAAGTGAAGGTTACCTGCATGCTTCCTGGCTTCACTGCATTTGTTGAATTATCTGGTGATCCCATGTCTGGCCTTGGTGCAGCATTCTCAGCTCAAAACCCGGGCAATAACGAGCTTTAATTATCTGTTAGAGGCTTGTGTGCTGTTTGTGGAGGAGTTTTTTTCCATAGCAAGAGCTGTGAGGACAGATGTGATCTGCTTAGCTGTAGCAACTTACTGGAGCTGGGATGGAAGAACAGCGTAATCTTGTTGCCGTGGGTTGAGATTGTCCTGAGCAGCTGGCTTCCACGTGGCCTAAAAGTGTTGTGTACCATGGAGTCACTCTGGGGCAGAGAGGAGAGATTCAGCCCCTGTTCTGCATCCATCTTTGGATCCGTGGAGAGCCGAAGCAGCTTTGGAGTACCCCAAGCCAGGCACAAGAAGGTGGGGGCAAAAGAACAGGCCTCTCTATTTGGGCCATAACAATGCATCTGCAGCCCCAGCACAACAATATAGACAGGGACATTTAGCCACAAGCTGAAGGGACATGTCCTGCCTTTGCTTAGGATGTGAAATGCCACTGCGAATAGGAGGGGCATGAGTGAGGGGGTCACATGCATTCTAGCATTTGATTCTATTCTCCAGTGCTTTGCCCATCCTCATCTGAAACAACTCAAGTGATGGAGCTCCCCAGTCTGATAAATCTCTCTCTGCTAGGACATATTTCTTGGTAACCAGCCAAATTTTTTCTTTGCTTAGTTTCATTTGATTATTCTTAGCATCAGAGTACCCAAAGATGATCTTTCTTCTTCCTGGAGGGGCTACAATTCCTCCCCTCCTCCCTTGGCTCCAGTGTTAGGCTAAGATGTTGAGTCAAATCTTGGCTAAGAATGTCAGGATCTGGCCTTTTCCATGTGCTTTTCATCTTGCTTCTTAAGTTGGCCCTTGCAGAATGCATTATGCTTTGCTGTTCTCTGTATTTCCCTTGTCATGCATATGTATATTTTGTGTGTGTTTGTGCACATTGTATGGGTGTATGTATGGCACAGAAAGCCAGGCCTCTCCTTCTGTAGCTTTCCATGATTCTGTGAATCTGCATCATGGAGCTTTCATATGAGCCTAAAATCCCAGACGCTTTTCCTCTTTCCTTGCTTTTTTTTTTTTTTGTATTAATAATCATACTGGTCCTTGCATCTCCGCTGATCCTTGTGTTTTGGGCTGTTTCTCCCACAGTCAAAGTTAGCTTGCATTTTGCTCTCCTGTTGTTTCTGACCGTGTTCAACACCTGTTTTAAACCTCGTTGATTCACTGGGACCCTTTTCCACGACTTCAACAGACCTTGGATGGGACCTGCAAGTCCTTTAATGTTGTTTCTTTGTCTTTTTTCCTAGAGTCTTCAACACATCCAAATTACATAACATTTGCACCTTTAATTAGCAAGCCTCCTCCTCTGCCCCCCCTGTAAAAAGGTCAGGTCTTGCACAAGGACTGTCCTAGACACTTCCTCTGTACCTGAGCAGAAACGTTGGGACGGAGGTCTGCTGGCACAGGGCAGCATCTGTAGTTCTTGTACTTCGGTCACCTGCTGTTACCAAAGAGGAACATTGTGTCGATGTGCATCTGCAATTGCATGTCTAACTTGACACTTGCTGTATCCACTGCAGGTTGCGCATTCCTCACATACTGTGCCAGAGACTCTGCCATCAAAGCCCAGACAGCACTGCATGAACAGAAGACTTTGCCAGGGGTAAGTCCCAGTGAATTGTGCCTGGAGCTCATGCCATGGGCAGGCGAATGGGGGATTGTCAGGGGAGGGAGTGAGGGTGAGAAATGGCTTAGATTAATTTTCCTGCTTGTGAAAGAGAAGTGAGGTTTGGGGCTTAGAACAGGGACGTGGGAGCCAAAGCACAGCGCTGCTCTTCACAGTGCTGCTGCTCTTTTCTCCACCTCACCGAGGCTGCCCCATGTAACTCCAGCCAAGCCTATTTCTGTGCTGCTCTTTGATCTATGTGGTGTGACGTGACATCTTCAGCCATCTGACCCTGTCACAAGGGAGCTGTGGGATCTCAGGTGAAATGCATGGGCCCAGCCTGCACAGTGGGCATGCTGGAAAGCTGATGGAAGGCAAGGTACCAGACCCTTTTCCTCCAGGTGTGCAGAACTTCCTGGTGCATCCACTCCTAGTCAGCCATTGCCCTGCAGGGTGCTTGGACAATTTGTTGGGTGGCTCTGTACAGGACCCAAAATGTCTTCTAGTGCAGTGGCCGAGTTTGATCAGCTTCTCAGAAGAAAAAAATGCACTTGCCACATCCCATTGTTTGGAAGAGAAATAGGTGAGACCAAGACTGCTGAACTGGCCATGGTCTGTTCCTGAGTCCTGCTCGCTCCACAGCTGGTGTTGGGAGCAAAGTGCAGTAGGGATCGCAGGAGACCAGGCACTGTGGAACAGGTCCCTCCTTGCAGGGAAGTCCTCTGCCTCCCTGGGACCTGCTGGTGAGCTGAAAGGAGTTCTAAATTGTTGCCGTTCCCATTTTGGTATGATTTGAGAGCTTTGACTGGGCAGTTCCCTTGCTGTGCTGAAGGGTTGATCAAGCACGTTGGAAGGATTCATTTGGAGGTGAGTAGGCAGAGGAGTTGGGTACTTACAGACAGAAGCTCACAGGAGGCCCTGAGTGCTCAAGGCAACAGAATAATTAATGTAAACCAGGGGTCTCTGGAGAGGGGTTAGGAATTCTTAACCATAACACTTCCTCTTTAACCCATCCAGGTCCAAATAACTTCCCTCCCCTCTCCCAGCTCCCCTCAGGACCTCCACACGCACACATCCTTTTCCATATTTGTTTACCTGTGCTGCCCTTTTGCATGGGCCTGTGTTGGCATTTGAGGGCTGGAAAATGCATGTAACTTAATTACCACTTAACCTGAAACAGTAAAGATCCTATTATCTCAGGGCAGCAAGGGGGGAAGAGTGCAGATAACCAGGTGCTCAAATACTGTTTGAGTTAATTTTGTGTGAGAGAAAAAGGTCAGCCTGTCAGGCTAAAGCAATGTAATCTTCTCTGTGTGTTGGTCCAGGACAGAATTGACAGTCTGTAAGAACAAGCCAAAGGATGGAGGAGCAGTCGTGATGAGTCATGGTACAGTGCTATAACACAATGGCGAAGACAGACATGTCTCCAGCTAGTACCTGTAGAGGGAGTCTGAAAGGTTATTCATGTGAGGCTCGGTGGATTCAAGGCAATATCAGTTTTGCTGCAGTTGTACATTAGGAATTTGTTGCATGTTTCGCTATGTTCTCTACTGTTTGTGCTCTCAGTGGTCATAGAGTGCTGCATTGGGTAGTATTTAAAGCAGCAGTTTATCTTGTGATACCTGAGTACTTTCAAACATGTTTGTCTGGAGACAGTTAATGAGCAATGTGGTGTGATTAAGATGAAGATGAGCTGTGCTGCATTTGGAACTGGCAATACACCACTTCGTAACATTTAGTTTCTCTTTTGGAAAGTCCCTCAATGACCAAGAAGGCAGGATTGGTCATTTAGTCATTTTGGTCTCTTGGTCATTTTAGTGGTCATTTAGAGATGATTACTACCAGAATGGAACAGACCTCCATCCTGATGTGCATAGAGTTGGTCTTGGCATGGACATGGGCTGGGTGACCTGAGGTCAGGGCTTTCAGCCCTGTTTTCTTAGCCTGGTTTGCTTGTGTCTGTATAGTACCACCCATCCCTCTGACCTAACTGATCACAGAGAACACTCTGGAAACGAGTCACAGGCAGGAGTGCTAGGAAACTGATTGTTTCCCTATTTTGGGAACAAGGCCATGAAATTTCATCTCTGTACATTGACATCTAGATCATCTTCTGATGAAGTCCGTGGCAAAGCCTCTCACGAGAAATATAGTGAGGACCCTAGCATAGGACAGAGACCAGAATCCCACACCACTGGGATTTCAGTAAATGGGCCGTAGTCTGGTAAACAAGCGATTTCTTGTTCATTTTACCCATTTACTATCTCTTTATTGCACACAGCAATAGCAGGAAGAAAGTTTAAGAGTGTATGACATCAGTGTAGGGTGACACAAACTGTCATCTGAATGCATGACCAAGCATCAGCATGTTTAGAGACAACAAGGGATCAAACTGGCATAGAAAGGATCTTGTTGGTAATCCTACACTTGCCATTGTATTGCAAAGCAACCATAGATGCCACAAGTACCCAAGTACCTTTCTTTGTTGGTCTCAATGCAGAGACCAGTGGTTGATCTCAACAGTTCATGAACCTGAATAGAGACAAATGGCTTTCCTAGTCTAGACTGGGGATTTGGTAAGGACACACTTATGGAAATGTTTTGATGTGGTTTCTGATAGGTCCTTAGGCTGTGATCAGGCAGCTGGAGCAGGACTTCTGGGTTCTCTTCCAAGTCTGTCACTGGGTAGGCCTGTGCCCACAGAGGTATTGGTTAGGCCCTCCAGGTCTGATGCTAGCAATGTCAGCCTATGTAAGGATGCTGCCACATTGTGTCTGCAGGGCCATACCTGCAGTGTAGCTTTCCTGAGGTTTTATATTTATTTATTTATATTTATATTGTAGGTTTTCCACATAAGTCAATAGGAATCACCATGGTCTCTATTTGTTTTTATGGCATTTCTGGCAAGTTCTCCTTTTGGGAGATCAAAATTCCTGTTTATTTTTAAATTGAGGGCTGTTGAATGTGTGGTAGCTAAATAGAATTTAAACTCAAAAAAAGCTCATTTTTTGGCAGTAAGGCTTAGCATCTTTTTCCAGAGGTAGACAGGTTTTTGGCTTTCACCCCCTTTTGTAAAGGCTAGTGTGCTCAGGGTGTAAAGCAAGACGACTGCCATCTGTATATTGTATTATCTAAAACACCTGTGTTGCCTTCAGAGCTGGTGAATTGCTATCAGTGCAGTCTGGAAGTAACAAATGCGTGAATCTTCCTTTGGGGAAGGAAGGATGGAGCTTCCTAGAACAGAGAGGTAAAATGCATCCTCAGTGAATTAGCAGAAGCGTCTGATCACCCAGGCTTGCTAGGGAGCTTAAAAGGATGCCAAGTATCTATGCCCTTGCTGTCAGCTGGGATAAGCAGGAAGAATGCCCTGCCTTGTGGCCGTGTAGGCAGGGAGCCTGTTTCCACACACTGTGGTGTGGGCTCTCAGATGTGGACAGCAACCCGTGAACCTCAGCACAGCCAAAGGGCTGGCACACAGCAGGACAGGTTTGCTCATGAACCTGGTCGGTACACGTGACAAGCGGGAAGCACATCACACCTTGCTCACAAGGACTCATGCTGTGCAGCATATAGACAGTGCCAACATCGTGGCCAGTTCTCTGCCCAGCACCACCTCCTAGCCAGCCTGACACATTCCTACTCCCTGCCCTTCACAGTACTTTCTGCGTCCTGCATGTGCAAAGATCTTGTTTCATGTTCCCCGGTTTTGCTCCCTGAGGACAGGCTGGGGAACTGCACAACTAAGTCTGACTCAGACCCAATAAAGCAGTTTCATGGGCTTCAAAGACTCAACAGAGATGGAGACAGATCTGCCTGAGGAACCAGCTCCCTTTGTGTCCTGAGTCCACAGGGCCTGGGGAAATACACACAACCCATGGAGGCTGAACAGAAGCAAAATCTTTGGATCTGAAAAGCAGAGGAGGGAATCAAGCCCTTACACTTCTTCCTAAATCTAGTGTCCTCTTCAGCTGCCAGCCAGCCTAGCAGTGCAGTGTTTCACCTTCTCCCCACTCCCTGGCACACTCCTCCCTGGCTTGGTGAAACGATATTATATCTCAATAACCCATGTCTTTGATTTGTGATTGTGCCTCCACTTTGCTGAGTCTGAAAGGAATTGGAGAGGTTATTAATGACATGCAGTGATCACAGAACAAGTTAAAGCCTCTTGCTAAGTGAAATTTGAGGGAAAAGCAGCCAGCTTTTCAATATTTCACAGAAACGCTTTGTGTCTCTTTTCATTTGCAGCCAGACAGTTGCAAATTACATAAAATTGCTCCTGAAGAAGATGGGGAAGAAGAATAGAGGGAGGAAGTGGAGGGGGGAGGTTTAAAAAAGTAATTCTTTTGGCAAGGTACAGTTACAGTTTTATTTCTATGCAGAACAAAGAAGGGCTTGCTGAAAGGTAGGCAAGTAAGTGGCAGAAATTGGTATTGATCCAAGCTGGGAATATGGGCAGTTTAAGAGCAGTGATGGAGGTACTGAAATGTGGCTACATCAGGGGGAGAACTTGTGGGTGCAGTGATGGCTTGGGAACGCAGGGACACAGGAATGGAAAATTACAGGGAGCAACAGCATTAGAGCAGAGAGAGGATCTGGGAATGCACCAGGGGCTGAGATACTGCAGCACTAACTCAGATGGTAGGGCACAAGGTTTAATGCAGAGACCCAGCAGAGCCTGAGCAGAGGGCATCCCTGTGGGCAGGCTGTCTCCTGTGCTGCCAGGAGTAAGGGCTCATTGTGGGCCATCTGTCAGGATCCACAGCCCGTGATGATATAAGGGAACACAGATGACTGGCAGGGTTTTGGTAGAGAGGTCAAAGCATCTGGTTCTCCCCTCCCCTCTCTTTTGTACAAGTGCTGATGTGAAGCCAGCCTGGACCACTATTTCTGAAAGTTTCTTCATGTGAACACTACAGGATATTGCAGCTGGCAAAGCTGGGAGACATGCTGAGGAGTGGAGTAGGGGGCCTGTATGTTTGGTTGGGGGCTGAAGCTGGACTTCGGTTGTTAATCTCTGAGGTGGTCTCTGCAGTTTGAACCTTTGGGCAGGGCAGGGCAGGGGTGGAGAAGTTTTTCCCGTGTCCATCCTGCGGGTGTGATAGACAGTATCAGCAAATTCATGTGAGCCATGCAACATTATCAGTAGAAGGTAGCAATACAGAGAGCATGTCAAGGCTGTCTCATTAAAATAGCAGCACTAGGACATTAAGGTACTGGGCTAAAGCAGCCCCTGGACAAGGAGCAACAGAAGTGCCTGTTCACTCCAGAGAGAATTGCAAATGCTTGTGCTGGTGGGGGTTTGGCTTAAGGGGCTGAGAACTAGCAGTCAGGCAAGGCAGCAGCCCTACGAAGTACATACCCTGAAGAGGCAGGGGGAGAGCAAGCTGCCAAGGCAAACACTGGCTCCTGCTGCCTATGGAATTGGAAGGATAATGAAATTAAAGATCAGCACCCATTCCCACATGCTGACCAAATGCACACGTGCAGGCTCTGTCCTGTGCACAAGGGGCCTCCCTTTCTCCCTAGAAATTGCTGCCCTTTGCACAACTGGGCACTCACATCTCCTTGTTAGCACAGAGCATAGCCTTTTGTCTCCCAGAGCTGGCATGTTCCCTGGTGAACTCACCTGTGCTTGTGAACACCCCCCGCACAGCAACCCACACAGACCTTCATCTTTGCAAAGGCACCCACACTCCTGAGCATGACTCTGCATTCCCGTCTCCCCAGGGTCATTTGGTATGTGTGCATGCACACAAGTGTTTGTGCATATGGATATAGAATCACAGAATAATTTATGTTGGAAGAGACCTCTGGGGTCTCTGATCAAACCCCACTCAAAGCAGGGCTAACTACACCAGATCACTGAGGACCTTCTCCAGCTGAGTTCTGAATATCTCGAAGATGCCGCAATTGCTCTGGGCCTCTCTTCCGGTCTGCGAGCACGCCCAAAGTGAAATAGTTTAGCTAATATCAGCCATAACTACTGTCGCTCAGTGCAGAGGAGAGATGGCTCAGGGGGTTCTTATGGTGGCACTGCGACTCGGGCCCATTTTCAGTGGATTTTCCCATGGGCGAGGTTTTGCAGGGCTAGGACTGTTAACGGTTGCCATGGGAACTGGTGCTCTTGGCCTGTGTGCAGCAGCTGGGGCGGAGGGTCCCTGCTCTCGTCTGCTTGGCCCTGTCCGCAGCTGCCAAAGCCTGTTACATTAGCAGAGACCTCTTTCCCCAGCTGCTGTAATAACTTTGCATGGGGTGAGAAGAGGTGGGGGCATGGCTGCACTGAGGAACTGCCAGTACCCCTGGCTGTCAGGCCCAGACTGACCGCAGCGTGTTAACCTTCCAGCACTTCCATGAGAGGCCTGTGCAAGCCCTCTGCAGACCTGGCTGTGCCTGTCAGCTCAGGCTTCCTGTGCCCCTTGCTCTGCCCTTTGCCAGTTTGCTGAGGTCCTTGGAGGCTCCCACTTGTGCATGCAGGAGCTCCTGAGCATGTTCACTGGACCAGTTGTCCAGTGAAGCAGGGTCAGTGGTGCACCAGTGAGCACAGGCAAAGATGGGCGTTGGATGTCTTCTCCAAACAGCCTGACAGAAGGATCAAAGCCAGGTGAGTGTGGCAGTGCTCCCAGCTTTCCCCTCTGCAGCTTTCTTGCACTTGCTCAGAGTAACTTGGTGACCCATCTCATAGCATCTTATTCCTGCTTTTTGTAGGCCTGCTGAGCACTTTCTACCTTACTTTGAGCTGGGAGTGTCTCCTGTGATTAGGGCCTCCTTGGGCAAGCTGAGGACAGCAAGACCCTGTCTCTGCTGAAGCAAGATTCTGCAGCTGATGCAGGGCTATGGGCCTGAACACCAAGCTGTACCTGGGTCCTCGGGCCTGTGGCTTTCTGGTGGCCAGAATGATCTCTTGTGGTCTTGATGAACTTGCTGGAGGAGCTTTTGTGGTTTTCAGTTCCTTCAGCCCTGTCTTGCAAGAGTGGGGAGGAGCAGGAGGAAGTTTGGGGCCAAATACTGTTCTTCTTTGCACTGCTGAAAAGCCCCCTTGAAACCAGAAAGGTACTCTCCTGAATTTGGCCCAGGAATTTTCTTCCTGTTGCCTCTGGGGGAAACTTGTTGTCCTAGCACCTCTAGAAAAGGATTTGAGGAAGTTGGCACTTTCCTCTTCTCATCTAAAAGCTCCTTTGACCTTCAGTGGCACTGATCACAAGTGACAAGAAGAGATCAGGGCAACAGGGAAGATAATCTAATGTCCTCCTTGATGCAGTGCCTTGCGGTGCACTGAAACATCAAGGAAGGAGCCCCATGAGGACAGACTGACCATGGAGTCCTGAGAGACCACACTTAAATGTGTCCACCAAACAGTCACGTACATGATAGAGGCTGTAATTGCTATGTTGGGCTGGCCTCCGTGCTGGTTGTCTGATGTTAATGCACAGTAATGGTGCTGTCACTTCCATCGAGATACCAGGGAGATCCAAAGGCTTTCTGAGTCATGGTGATAAGTTGCTTGCCTTCCTCCCAGAGCAGCACTAGGTACAGTGGGGACAAGGATGTCTGACTGTGTTAAGGGAGAAGGAACACAGTGCAGCAGAGAATCCAAGAGGCAAAGCAGCCAGTCCATGTGTGTTGTGGCCCGCATGCTGCTCAGATGTCTGCTTGCTGATTCCTGCATGCACTCAGCTTCAGTGGGGAATGGGGGTAACTTCCCGGCTCTGCCTGATTTGCCCTCTGTACTGTGGGTATGGAAAATACCTTCCAAAGAAATTTGTGAGAAGAGTTGGAGTTTGAGTCCTCTTCTTGGTGACAGACAGCAGTTGGGTGAAGTCCTCTAACACTCCTCTTTACTCATGCAAAAAGAGACGGTCTTAGCCATGCAGGCAGGAGCTGCGTGGTTTGGACTCTGCACTTCGCATTCTGCTTCTACCACAGACTTCCTGCGTGGCCTTCATCATCACATGCCTTGATTCCTCCACCTGGAACACAGTACTCATAATTACCCTTGTCTCCTTCATAATGGGATCGGATGGGGTGAATTCTTAAGCAGCCTTTAGAGCTGTGCTGGAGTGGTGCTTGGTGCTAATGTTGCTCCTGTTCCTGTGTGAGACAACTCCCCTTTCTCAGGGAGGGATGGTTCTTCTGGATAGGAGCGAGGTATGCTGAGGCATCAGTGGAAAAATGCAAGCAGGAGACTCGAGCACTGGGACTGGCACCAATCCATCACTGCTTGCGTTCCCAACCAGAAACAGAATCTAAATGAGCAAATCAGCATTTAGATTTATGTGCTCTGCACAGCTAGAAGTGGTTGCGTGCATTCGGGCAGGGCATTTTTAACTGGCCAGAAGAGGACCAGCCACAGTTTGCAAAGCCTAAGAGCCCAGGACCTAATTCTGCCAATGGCCTTGGATGCCTTTTGGTTCCTGACATCCCAGAGGAGCCAGCCTGCATTGTGTGTTTTGTGCTCTCTGACTCTGACCCACTTAACATTATGAGGTTCCCCTGCATTGCACCTGAGGGGCTATTTTACATCACTTACTCCTAATTAATAGAGAGGCTTGCCCTGCTGTCCCAGGGGGCTGTCTCCCTCTACCCAGCTTTTGCAGTTTGAAAGCTGAGGAAGTGAGAGCTAGGGGTCACTGCTCCTCCTTGGAGAACATGGCTACCAGATTGCTGAGATGACAGCTCATGCTGGGCATCAGTGTAAATGTGGGGAGCTAGTTCACCTCCAGAAGGGTTTTTTTGGGGTGTGGTGAGAGAAATGGTGCATTTTGGCCTTGGTGAAACCAATAGCAAAGCTTCCTCTGACTTTAGCAGGGCCAGGAATTTTCCTTAGATCCTTGATCCCAGGAGTGCTACAAGGGCGGGGAAGCATTTCCTTGGAAGCAGGGAGGAAGCCCAAACAGAGCACAGTTTCCCATTTTTCTGTGCTGAGCAGATGGTGGGGATGGGGTGGGATGTAATCTAGATGCTTGCCAGCAAGGCCTCTCACCCCTGCCTCTTCCCTAGAAACCTGTAGGCTCCTCTGGGCTGCAGCGACTCCCTTAGCATTGGATATCTCCTCACCGCTCCCGGAGGGCTACACAGGAAATGTGGCTGCTGTGCTTTGTGGCATGTAACGCTCCGGCAGTCAGTATAGCTTCGTGCCCCCATCAGGCTCGCCAGTTGCTTCCCACCAGTAACCCCAAAGAAAGCAAGCTAATAAAGGCTGCGTGCTTGTGAGAACGAGAGCGATGCAGACAGAGAAACATTGTCTGTGAGAGCTGTGGGCTGTGGAGGGTAAGCATGGCTGTGTTTGGAAAGGGAAGGTGTGCATCCAGTCAGGAGGGCAAATGTGAGAAGCTGAAGGGGGGCAGTGGGAGCTTTGACCCCTCCCGTGTGCTGCCCATCTGGTGTCCATTGCTGCATGTGGCTCCAGAAGGTTTCTTGAGTCCAGTGGGTCATGGAGTTGACACCTCTTAGTCTGTCATTAGCAGCGGGTAGGAAGTGCAGGGGTGAGGGACTCAGGGTGGGGGACATTTGGCCCGTGGTGGCCTGACAGCGTGTGCTAAATGTTAATGTGATATTCTTCAGAAATGAAGAAGAAGAATAATGCTCAGCTGCAAAATTTAATGAGGAAAATAAAGCTCAGCTAGTGAGGCAGGCACAGGCTCATAAATCATTTGCTCAAGTTCTCCATGCCACATGTGTGTTCACATATGTTTGTGTTCTTGTGTGGTAAAGGCATGCATGTCTGTGCATGTGCATCTACTTGGGACTTGGAATTTAAGGCAGACACATCCTGACTGTTGGATTCTGGGCCCAGCTGGGCATGTACAAATATGGCTTTCTTCATCAGGTGTGTTCTCTGATTACTGTGCAGCTTGAGATGATGACTGGAGGCCAGAACAATTTGTACTTCAGTTTGCTGTGCAAGCCAGAAGCATGTCCTCCCTCCTGCTCTGTTACTCTCTTTCTCCCTCAGATGGAAGGGGTAAAGCCTGACCATCCTTTCTGTGCATTGAGTTCCTGTAGGGGACAGAGCTATTTGTCTGAGACCGGTATACAAAGTTTAGGACCCCACAGGGATACTTCTCAAGGCCTTGTGACCTATGTTGTTGAGTTAAAGCAACTGTGGACTCTCTCTGCATTTGTAGGCTCATACCTCTGCTTGAGAGGCCTTTGATATTTTGTTTATCTTTAATGGGACTTAGAAGGATTAAAGTGGTGTTGTCCTGTTTGTGGAAGCCTCTGGGTGTCCAGTTCTCTGCAAGGAGGACCATGCCTGCCTCTGCCTCAGTCAGGAGACCTCCCATTTCAGGAAGCAGCAGGCGGAGAATCCTGCTGCCCTTCCCCAACTCTCAGCATCTGGACAAATTTCTTGTATCTTGTTTTCTCCTCTTTACTCACGTATTCCAGAGCGGATGAAGACCAGCCCAGAGACCAGACCTCAGTTCAGTGGGTGGCTCTCAAAGTCACTGGAGCTGGCAGGGTCTCTGGAAATGGGCAGCCCTTGACTGAGGGCTTGGTCTGACATTGGCAGAGGGTGAGTCTTCCTGTGCCCTGCCAAGGTGCTGTGTCAGGTAGGCAAGAGAGAAGCTGTGGCCACAGCTGTGGGGTGCAGAGCAGCCCACATACTTGATCTCACCCTAGGCAGCCCCGCTTCCCCTTGTCGCTGCAGCCAGACGCTGCTTCCAGACTTGCACCAGTGCTAACCTACATCACTGTGCTGGCATTGGTGCTGGCACCTCTACTGCCAGTGCTGTCTTGTAGGCATCATGCCATGGCCCTGCTGTGGACATGTCACCCCACTGTGGGTGTGTGACCCTGTGGGGTGCACTCCCCCATGGCAGGCAGGTTCAGTAGGGCCAGCCATGGCTCACCGTCCCAGGGGCAGGCCCTGCAGTGCACCCTCAGCTGCGCAGCAGTCCCTGGGATGGGAGGAAGGAAAGGTGTGGACAGATGGGTAGAGGGGGCCCCCTCCCCAGAGATCATATCAAAATATCTCTTTTGTGCGAAGCAGAGGGAATGCCCCCAAGAGCTGGTTTCCATGGCAACCACAAATGTCAGGTTCCATGTGGTGAATAACCGTTTCCATGACAACACCTCCTTTACCCTAGGTGCTGTGAGCTGGAGTGACAGCCCTGTTGGGGGAGGGAGATGTCCTCAGGTACTTAACCCCCTCCCCCACCTCCCCCCATCCGTTCAGACTCCTTGCCCCAAGCCCTCAGCCCCAGCATCCCTGGGTGGGTCTGTGCTCACATGGGGGTGTGATGCTCTTGGCTTCCATGGCATCCCTTCCTCCCTCCCTTCCCCCAAATGGATTTGCTCCTCATAGAAGCTGAGATCTGAGTCTGTCCCTCCACCTCCCTCCCCATCTGTTTAGCTTAATCCTGCTTTTGCATCCTGGGTAGAAATAAAGCTATTTCTCAGTGCTGTGGGAGCAGTGGGGAGTGAGGTGGCCAGCTGCCCCTCTTGGCTCTGCACTGAGCCCTCTCTTCTGAGCACACATCTGGGCTGCCTGCCCTCTCCCACCCAGCCTGCTGCCAAAAACTCCCCAGCCTCAGCTTGCACAGGCATATTGCCAGAGGCTGTGAGCAGCGATAGGAGCCACTGCTTCTCAGCGAGGAAATCTGAGGCTTTCTGGAGCAATGTCTGACCACATCCTTCTGAACCACTGCCCCACATCCCACCCAGCTGATGGGCTGAAGGAGATGCCTGGTCCTTGGCAGCTCCGGGGGGGAGCAGCAGCCCAGAGGCTGGCAAGTGCCAGTGCTGCACATGCTGGGGCCACATGGCAGCACAGCGGGATGTTAGGACCTCTGCAAATCCGTGCAGCTGATCAAGAGTGGGAAAGGGATCCTCAGCCTTTCCCTCTCCCCCAAATGACACAGCAAGTCCTGGGAGATGGAGTTGGCACTGCTGCCTGCCGAGGTGCAGCATGGCAGCAGCTTGGCCTTCCTTTGGGGAGCTGCCAGCCAGTCTCTGGCTCTGCCAAGCAGCCCCATATCGGTCCTTGAGGCAGGGATGGTATCGCTTGGGGCTGGTCCCAGCTTCTGCTAATCCTTCCTGAGATCCACCAGTCAGTGGAAGCCAGCTCACAGCCCCCAGCTGCCACAAGCGCTCTCCTGTGCCCAGCGGTCAGGCTTCAGCAGCGGTGTGCCATGCCATGGCAGCCTGTCACCTTCTGGTTGGCATCTCCGTCCTGTGAAGTGCAAAGTTACTTCACGGGTTTCCTCCAGCTGCTGTGAATGTGGGCTCTACCTCTGGTTTCTGGCCAGTTTGGCTCAGCCACCACTTGGAGACTGACAGCAGTCCACATTTTGCATGCCAGCTTCTAAACACATTTCAGTTGGTAACTTTTATGGCTTGATTTCATTTTCCATTGTGGTGGTGTTGCTGTTTTTCCTGAGGGTGTTTCCCAAGAGAGGGGGCAGGCTATACCTGGACCTGCAACTTGTGTGCAGGTCTTACCTGCGATATCCTGATTGTTTTTTATTATGAATGTAACTGATTCAAGTCACTGTCAGCCTCTGCGAATGATGCTGAGAGACATGGAGTGAGATGTGCTGTGAATGTGGAAATCTGCCTTGTACACCATTCCTCGGAAGAGATTCTGGCTCAGTTGGATCCTGCTAGCCTGGGAAGGAGGCTACAGCTTGTCAATGGCCTTTCTGGGCAGCATAGGACACGCATACCTTTCAGCAGACGAGAGTTTTGCCCTGCTTTGCAAATCAGACAGTTAAAGCTGTGGGTTACTGAATGCAGCTACTCCTGGGTAGAAGTGTTCTTCGGTCTTACTGGAGAGTCCCCGTACGACGTGAGCTAAGCTACCCCTCAGGCTTGTTGCTTGTGGTTGGATTATTGCTGATGACACTAATGGATGCAAGAGAGGTACACAGCTCTGCTCCACAACCAAGCGAGAGGAGTTTTGTCACTCTCAACCTGAGCATTCCCCATGTGGACAGGAGATGTTGCTGGTGAGCAGCACTGCCCTTCTTTAGAGCCACTCTGGTGCACAGAGCTCTGACTGCATGAGGGCTGGGGAAGGGGAAACATAACATGACTGCTTGCTGTACTGCTCCTAGCCAAGTCCAGAGGCAGTCTTTCCTCCCTCCTGCAAGGAAAGTAAGTGGCTGAATTAGGTGAGGTGACCATGCCTGCGCTGAGTCAGGATGGGCATAGGAAGAGCTTCCAGGTATAGTCTCACCTTAGGCCACCCTGACCACTGTTCAGGCTCCAGTCTCATGGTGATGAGCTGCTTCCTTGGAGTCCTTTCTTTGCCACTTGCTGTGTCTGAAGAGGCAGAGGTTTATGCACGGTGGGCATTTCCAGGAGAGCTGTTCCCTGCAGGCAAGCAGCTGAGCAGGGAAAAGGGCTAGGTTTCCTTTTGAGAAGGCTGAAATCCATGTGGTCCCTTCTCCAAGGGTTCTGGTTGCCATCACAATGTCTTGGTTCCCTGCTGTCACTCTCCTACTCTGCACGGCAGGCAGAAGGGGGCACCCTGGTGCCACTGCCATCAGCACTGTGTGCCAGGTAGATGGGCCAAGCTCTAACCCTCTGCATTTCTCTTTCATTGCAGATGGCGCGCCCGATTCAAGTGAAACCCGCAGACAGCGAGAGCCGTGGAGGTAGTTGTCATCTCTCCTTGTTTCTCCTTTGGCAGCTTTGTGCTTGTGAGAGGGACCAAGCAAAGAGACAGGGTCCTGACCTGGCCTTCCTCTCCCCCCAGTCTGTATGAAGGGATGTTTGTGTGTGGCAGGGATTTGGGGGGTCAGGAGGAGAGTCTAGGGATAGGCTTTGATGGGGAGCCTTCAGCTTGGCACAGCAGACAGCTGAGAGGACCCCAAGTCCTAAGGGTAATAATGGGGCTGCCCACTCCACTCTCTTTCCCAGCCCTTTGAGGGTACTATTAGCCTGACAGTGTCTGCCCCAGGAGGTTACTGAAGCAGGCATGCACTTTGGTGTATGACACCAGGGGTCCTCGAGTGTGTAAGCAGTTGGGAAGAGGTTTCTTCATTCTTATTCCTGATCAGCCCAATAAAAGCCAGATCCCTGCAGCTGCACTGGCTTTTTAACCTGTTCTGCTCACTGCTCCGCAGCTGATTCTCCTGTCTGCAGCTCACTCCTCTGCCTCCCCCATCACTGTTGGACTGTCTCAGCCTCTCCACTCTCAGTCTTGCAGCAACCCCCATCACACTGTCAGGGCCCAAGTGCTGTTGCAGAAAATAGCATGTGGTGGGGAAATAGCGTCTGAAGGGAATGGATCCTGAGTTTAGGCCTGAGATGGAGGTGGTGTCAGCCTGCAGAGGAAAAGCTTGGTTAGAGCAGCATATATACTGAGTAGTTCAGAGCTGGAAGATTGGGAACAGGAGAATCTCTGTTAATTGTATGGGGAGCTCACAGCAGCTCAGATGCCTCCTCCAGGTGGAGGAGGTTTGTAACTCCAGCCCTTTCCGAATTTATGAACTCGTTTTGCTGCTTTTCCTTGTCTTACCAATACATTTCTTTTCCTCTTCTCTCCGTTCCTGCATCTGCCTCTCCATGCCTTGTGCTGTTGGTGCTGCCTCTGAAAGCAGTTTAGTAGTGGGGAGGGGAGAATTTGTGTGAGACTGTTTGTCCTGTAGGGCAGCATATCCTGCATGCTGTGTTTAGATTTGTAGGCTTTCGTTTTAAATTTTAAGGGGTCACTTCCAAGCAGTTTGTAGTGACTTTCAATAATTGCACTGGCAGGAGCACGAGTTATATTTTCTAATATTTTATATGAATGTGTGTATTTACGGTTCTGTGATCCTCCTTTTAAAAAAAAAAAAAAAAAAAAAAAGAAAAAGTTTATCTGTTTACGTCAGGTCATTCTTCCGAATAGAATCTGTGACTTTTCATTATTTACTTGAGGGATAAGACACCTGACATTTACTGATGTCTGGGCATTTTTATTCCCTTGGGCTATACTGAGAATCCCAGACATGCCACCAATAGACATGCTCGTTTTGAAAAGAACCATGGCCTAAGCCTCCAAAGAAACTAGCATGCCTAAACCACATAGGACTGGATTCATCTCACCTTACTTCAGCCCCTGGGTTCAGGGTTGAGTTTAAGGTCCTTGTCCATGCTATGGACAGTAAAAAGAGACCAGTGCCTTCAGGGTGATTCATTCTCTCACTCTTGACACCGATATTAGGAGTGGATGAGCTATCCTTTAGAGGTGCCTGCAGTGTGGATAGAGGAAGCTGACTGCTCACTGACACCTCATATTGCCTCTAGATACAACCATTAGGTGGTCAATCCTTCCCCCACCACATTGATTTAAAAAAAATTGCACCCCAGATTTCTAATTAATTCAGAAATTGTATAATTGTATCTGAGGTTATTCCTAACGAGTCTTTTTAAAAAAAAAAAAAAATAAAATAAAAGCATAGGAGACTAGGAAAGCCTTTGCCAGTCTCATACCAATAACTCAACATCCCAAAACCATTACATATACACACTGGCAGATCCCATGCACTCTCAGGCTGTAAGACACAGCTCCATAGCAACCCTCACAGCCAACACAGAGACACAGGCAGATGTACCTACAGACGGACGCCCTATGTGTGCACTGCTTTGCAAATACCTACATGTGCCTACTTGACACACACATTCATAGGCAAATGCACACATTTACCTTCACCAGTACCACCTGTGCACAGCTGCCCCTGCATTAAGCTCTCACACAACAGCAGTAAAAACAGACCAAACAGACAATTCAGGCTGTGAACGGACTGACCACTGCAGCTTCGTTTTCTTAACAGTTTTTGTCTCTTTGATGAGTGCAACTCTGGAATCTCTGGTGTCTAATACTAGGCTGAGGTAATTTCTGCAGTCTTTCTTTTGCTGGTGGTGCACTACTAGGGACTCTCTTCCATACACAGCCACCTAGTATCACAGAATGTGTTGGGATTTAACATCTCTGATGCCTCAACTCCTCTGTCAAATTGAGCTGAAATAGGCCAACGGGTTCAAAAACAGGATGTTGATTTGGAGGCAAGCTTTTGGTCAAGGCACTGGACTCTGAAATCTCTAAGCTTATGAAAAGTGCCACAATCTCTAATGACTGCAAACATCAGGGCATCAGCTCTGCTTCCTATGGAGAAGGTCATAGAGAAAAGCAGCCTTTGGAGTCTGAACACCTGCCTCCCTCCAGCCCATGTACCTAGCTTCCTTCCAGCTTCATTGCAGAGCTCAGAAACGAGTAGCTCCCGCAGGATCCATGACAAACTGGAATTTTTCCTGAGGCAGAAGCAGCATCAAGACAGCACCCTGTATTTGTCTGAATCAGGTTGCTCTTTCCAAAGGTCTCTGTTGTGATACTCCACTTGTCAGAGAAGTGGATGAGCAAGTTTGCAGATATGGGAAGAGCCATTCCCTATAGCAATAGCCCCACACTGGCAGGAGGTAAAAGAAAGATTTTGGGCAGGGCAGAACTCCTTGGACTAGGTATTTATCAAGGGAACAGCTGCATGCATCAGTGAGGCTCTGCTCTGCATTATCCTTGAAGGGAACCTCTTTTATCCTCTCCAGGGACTGACATGTCTCAAATTAAGCACCCTGAATTAAGTACATGAAGTTAGAGCACCAGAATTTGTCTTCTGGTCTAAGAGATGATAATTTTTGTGCCAAAGGGGCAGTTTTGGTCAAGCCCTGCAGGGGCAGTATGGGGATATCTGGATGCTCAGTGTTACTGCACCCTGCAGAAGGAATTCACTAGTAAAAAGATGCTGCCTGCATTAGTTCAGAGGGGATCTGTGATTCTGGCGCAGGCTTTGTCAGCTCTTTCCTCCTTTTCCTCATACCTCTGATGTGAGCCTGGGAGTGCCAGGAGGAGATGGAGTGAGGGGGCAGAGGAGCTTGTCTGTGCTTCTTGCAAGACCTGGAGCACTCTGCTGCACTGATGTTGTACGACAAGTAGCCCAAGTCCATTAGCACTGCCTTAGAGACAAGGAAGCTCTCTGCATACCCAAGGAGATTTGCTGTGTCCCATCCACAGCCAACTGCTTGAGCGGGCTTCCTCCCTCTCCCTGACTGATCCTTGCTGCTGACAGCTGCTGGCCAGATGACCTAAATCCCCTGAGTTTAAAGAGGAGCAGTGTCCAGTGCTTGTGTGCTCTCCTCTCTCTCTCTCTCATGGCTGAAGCATTCAGCCTTAACCCCTCACTTGTTCCCGTGGTATCTTCATCAGTGACCTGCTCTGCACTGGCCCTCCTCCTGCCGCTTGGGTGACTGACTGTGCCCAGAGCATGTTTCCATGGGAACTCAACAGTCAGAGATCAGAGACAATTTTCCTGGTTGCTGGACAGCACGGGAAATTGCCAATCAGAGGGTGAAAAACAAGAGCTGGAGAGAAAGTGAAGGAAAAATGGCAGGAGGAGGGTGTGCTATTACAAGTGGGGGAGAGAAGATCTTTCAGCGCTGCAGGATTCCCTGCTGAGGAGCCGAAGGAGCCAGTGACCCACAGCTGGCTTGAGGATGCCAGCTGATTTGGGATCAACCGCTCCAAGAGTGGTGACAGCAGACATCAGGTGAAAGGGCTTGCAGGGTTTTGGCCCAGTTGTGGGGACATGAGGCAGCTTGGTTATTGGTAGGGGAATGCCCCTATTTGGAAGCTGCCCAAAGCAAGAGGGCACTAGATCATGGGTTGGGCTCCAACACATGAAGAGGGAGAGAGGTCAGCAGCAGAGGAGCCCTTTCACAAGTCCCCAGTTGCTGCAAAGAGGCATCCTAGGGGAACAAGCCTGGATCCTTTTCCTATGTGCAATCTTGGGAACTGGGCTGTTTGAAATGAAAATAACTGTGAAAAAATCTTTCTCTTATGTTGTCAGTGACTTCACCCCCTTCTAATATTGCCGTTCTGGGCATTCAGAAAATATTAAAAACCAATAGCTGTGTTTCTTTATATTTGCCTTTACAGCTTGAGTCCCTAAGGTATCACAGTTTTAACCTGTTCTGCATAGCCAGGAAGGCTGGCATTTTTTTCTTCCAAATTCAAAAAAGAAAAGCTGAAATTCCCACATAAACACAGGACTTCCAAAACGTTCCATTAGTGAGCCCTGTCAGACAACAGAAGACCTGCAGTAAAACTACAAGAATGGAGACTAGCATCCACTGTTTCAATGGACCTTTCCCAAAGTGCAAGGTAAAGAAAAACGCTTTTGATCCAACAGAATGAGGATGAAACTGCAAGAATTATCCAGCAAATCTCAAGGCCTTCTGAAGGAGAAAACAACTAGTAACTCATAGTTTAATGTTGGTTTGATTGCAAGTTGACAAGGTTCCTTTTCGTTCACTGCCTCCATTACAAAGTTGTGGCCTCTTGCATCCATTAGGCTGTTGCTTGGTGGAAACTTAAGCTTTGGGTGGCTGTGGTAACCATCAGGTCTTTGCACTGAATTAGTCATCAACCAAAACTGGAACTTATCCGAGTCTCCACGGGTTACCCACTGTTCTTCTGCAAAAACCTCACTTTACACAAAATCAGATCCAGAAGCAAAAGGCCAATGTTACAAAAGTAACATTACATCCGTGTAGCTGTATGTTCCCCCAACCCAAAGTTCCAGCTTTTTAAATTTCTAATATAACGGACCTTCCCAGTTGTCTTGACACCACCCTGGCCCTTGGTGGGGGCAGATGCTGTCTTACTGCTAAGAAGGCAGCTGTACAGCACCTGGTTTATTACTCCTGTGCCTTGGCTGGGGATTATTGGGCATTGCCAGGGCACTACATTTTGGATGGACTCAATCAGCTGAAAGTGTATGCAAAATGCAACCATTGTCATGCAGGTGCAGGGAGAAATGTAGAAAGAATCGCAAGGAAAATGGAAGGGGGTGAAATTCGCACAGGTTTAGTTATCCAGGGCATCATGAAAATGGGGAAGCTGGGAAATTTGGCCTTTAAAAAATACACAAGGCCATATATTTCAGCCAGTTCCAGTGATATAAATCACGAGTATCTGTTTGGGACTGGGTAAGAGCCTTAGGTGCAGCACTTTTAACCCTTTATCTGTGGTGGATCAAAGTGGCATCTGTGTTGCATGTACATCTAGTGCCTGTGCCTGCATGAGCTTGTGCTTGGGCTCTGTGAGGTGGTGCAGCCATACAAAGTGGCTCACTGCTGTGTCTGCATGGTGGAAGCGTGTATCTGTCTGTACATCCCTCTTGCTCACTTGAGGAAGTTTGTTTCTGAAGGCACCTGCTGGGGCTGGGTCAATGTGGAAGTATGTTCCTGTGCCTGCGTGAGCCTGTGTGCTTGTCCATTAATGTTGTGTGTGTGCGCATCTGCTTTTCTGCAAGGGACCAATGGCACGTGTAGATACTTCCTGCATGTGTTCCCAAGCGTGTCTGTATGAGGCAGAGCAGTGGGGCGGAGGCAGCTTGCTTACTTACCTGGGTGGGAACCATCCTCTGAGCTAAGGGGAGCAAGGAAGGGGCTGGGGGGCTGGGCTTTGCCAGCAGTGCCATACATACACACCACGACCCCTGCAGCCTGCTCTGCTGCTGTAGCTGTTGTTTTTCAGGTCACTGCACTCTCAAACAGATAGCAGCTTCCTCGGTATTTTCCCTGACGTGTGTCACATTACATTCGTTTTGTTTTTAAGCCAGCCCCTCTGATCCTGTCACTAACAATGAGGAATCCTCTCTCACTGCTCTTCCCAAGCTGTATCCTGACACATTCACTCCTATGGCTTATGTCTCCCCATGCATGTTTGGGGCAGTGGGGGAGAGTTAAGTCTGTGGTTGGCACAACTATCTCCTTGAAAAAATGAAGATTGGGCTGGCATTTAGGCTGGGATTTTAATGTTGTGCTATTTTAATAGCTGTTCACAGGAATCTGTGGAGGATGTTGCCCCAACCACTGCTGTGTTTGTGCTTGACTGGATGGCATCAGGCTGTGTGATGAGCCCCTGTGTGTACTGATGGGGGTAGAGAAGGGGAGAAGGCACTGTGCAGCTTTCTTCCCACCTCCACAGTTGGCCATCCCAACAAAACCATAATCCTCACTTCTCTGTTCTGATGGAGGAATCCAGAAGGACCCTGAGCTCAAAGTCCTGGATGTGTTGGCCAGCCTTCCAGCCCCCTGCAGTGTGACACGGGTACAAAATGCCCTTGGAGAGCGGGGAGTGGGGACCATGGAGCTGTTTGTTGGCCCTCACCCAACTGTCTTGCATTTGGCTGATCCTATGGTGAGGCAAATTGGGACCCAGGATGCCAGGGTTTATTCCAGGCCTTAGAGGACAGCTTGGTAGAGATACTGGTTAGACTGGGGAGGGAAGGGCAAATTGAAGCTAAGATGCTTGGTTACATAGCAGCTGTGGAAACAGTGATCTTGGAGAGAAGGAAATCTCCTTGTCTGGAAATATTCAAAACCCGCCTGGATGCAGTCCTGTGTACCCTGCTCTAGGTGAATCTGCTCAAGCAGGGGGGTTGGATGAGATGATCTTCAGAGGTCCCTTCCAACCCCTACCATTCTGTGATTCTGTGAAAAGGAAACAGAAGCCAAGGGTCCTGGAATTTATTCACCCTGCCTAGGTTGGTCTGCTGTGTTTTCTGAGGTACCTCTTGGACTTGTCATATTGTTCAATTAGGGTATAATTGCCCAGGCAGTTTTTCTTATTACCATTTGTGTTGGATCATTCAAAGGAAAGGGCTAATGAATAGAAGGAAATTATTAATCTTTTGTTTTCCTTTGGGGAGGGTGGGACAGGGGAAGCCACAGAAACCTTTGCAGGTGTGGGGAGCTTGGGAGGACTCTGCATACTCACCCCTGGAAGCATTTCAGCCAGCAGCAAATCATTTCCATGCCAGGCGTGTTTTCAACACTAGGCTGTTTTGTGCTTAAGTGTCCTTGTCCTCCTGCTTTGGACTGTAAGCCTCATAGAAGGTTGATGTTTCTGTGTTTGCCCCTAGGGGACAGGAAGCTCTTTGTGGGCATGTTAAATAAGCAGCAGTCTGAGGATGACGTGCTCCGACTCTTTGAACCATTTGGGGTCATTGATGAATGTACGGTGCTCCGTGGACCTGATGGTAACAGCAAAGGTGTGAACCCCTCTGTGTGTCGTGCCCTTTCTCCCTGCTCTTCAGGTAGTGCTCACCTGCCTCACCACCTTCCACCTGTGCCTCCTTTCCACTGGGGCACTTATTCCCCCACCCCATCTTTATGGGAACCCATATCATAGCCAGGCGTAGGGACCAGGGCAGGAAGAGTTGTCTGCTGCAAGGAAAGATTGGGGAAGATCGAGGTGAAAAGAGGGGAAGCAAAGCATGATGAGTAGCTGAGTTATCAGGATCACTAGTGAGCCTGTTGGCTCAGTCTGGGTCTGCAATTTAAAATGTTTGTACCCACAGTTAGGAGTGGTAGTAGAGAATTTGGGGAAGAGGTATTTGGGGGCAAGGGCGGAGATGGTGACACCATCTATAGAGTATATAATTGAAGTAACAATTTGAGACCCTTCCTGTTTTTTCCAGGATAGAGGACTTGGGAGGAGCCATCCTTTTTGTTCCCTGCTTTCTTGGGGTGGCTTTCCTTTGCCCTGCCTGAGATCCAGATACTGTCTCTTGCGTGATGATGCAAGGGGCCCTTGCACAGCAGTCCTGTCACTGCAATCTCCTGTGCTCTTTCTGTCCCTTTCCAGGCTGTGCTTTTGTAAAGTTCTCATCTCACACAGAGGCTCAGGCAGCAATCCACGCACTCCATGGCAGCCAGACAATGCCCGTGAGTATAAGGCCAGGGTACTTTACCCTCTTCCTAATCCTCTTCCCATCACCCTGTTGCAGGGACCTCCCCTCACGGTACAAAACCATGACAGGTTCAACTGCAGTTTCCAGCTGGTGTGGTTGTGGGGGGTGTGGGTGTGTGTGTGTGGACATCTGTGCTCTTGTCTTTGGGAACCATCCTGTCTCCTGGGCTGGTGTGTGTATCTATGTCTGTCCAGACTGGTAGTGACAGCACTTGTAGCTATAAAGGCTAAATAAAAGAGAGCCAAGAACCAGGCCATGAATTTGTCTTGGAGACAGCTACCTGGAGTAGTTCAAAACTGAGCAGGGTGCAAGCTAACAGTTCAGCAACGTGAGCAGTCAGGACTCCAGTGTCTGAGCACACTCCCTGCTTTCTCCTATTTAGGCAGTAGAGGAGGCCTCTGGGGCAGGCTGGGTGTGGATGGGAGTGCTTTGTGCATTGTGTGGGGTTGTGTAGCCGCAGCTGTGCCGCCTTGTGCAAGTGGAGCTGCAGTTGTGATCTCATCTCTCACAATCTCTAACCTGGATTGGGGCATCTTCAGGGCAAGACAGTGCATTGCTGCAGCAGGGGTATTTCCAGCTGGCAGGAACTGCTCTGCCTATCCAGCTAAGCTCATCGTGGTGCAAAGATGGTGCTTGTGGCTGACAATGCCCTGGGTGTTCCTGGCTGCACTATCACCTGGTGAACACAGCCAGGGATGTGTGCACCCACTTGTGCAGTTGTGCAAGGCCCAGGGTAGGAGGGGAAGGGCGGGAGAGGGAAGGGTTGGATGGACAGATGGATGGGGAAGGGCACAGCCCAGGTTCCAGGCAGCTCCCGAGCACTTTCACGCCAATATTTGCTCTTCTGCTCCTCTTCCCACTGCTCTCTGCTGCCTGCTCTGCCCCATCCCACCTTGCCTGACTGCTGACTCTCTGGCTATCCCACGGCCTCTTCTCCCCCTGCCTCCTCTCTGTCTCCTCTCTCTGTGCCTAGGGCGCCTCCTCCAGTCTAGTGGTGAAGTTTGCTGACACAGATAAGGAGAGGACCCTCCGTCGTATGCAGCAAATGGTGGGGCAGCTGGGGATATTCACTCCATCTCTCACCTTGCCGTTCAGCCCATACAGCGCCTATGCGCAGGCTGTGAGTATCACGCGTGTGTGTGTGGGGAAAGGCTGCCCTCTTGGCTATGGGGCAACACCATACCTGGGCTGGGAGACCACAAATGGGTCTCTAATAAATGTGTGAAAGCCTCCCAGCACCTGGGAGTTGTTCATAGCTTCAGTTTCTCCAGTCAGCAGCCTAGTCTTTACGCATTTCTCTCCTAGAAGGGGTGACAGGAGAGAGCTGGGACCTTCTCAAAGTGAGGCTGGATTTCTCTGATGTGGTGTAGACTGGCGGAGGTGTCTGGGAACAGGTCAAGCATGACCCAGTGTCTTTCTGTCTTGTTTTGAGGACAGCTCAGAGCCATGATTCCTGGGTGATGTCTTCCAGACATGGCAGTCTGCCAACTTGTGAACTCTTCCTCTGGGTCTATGGCATAAATGTGTGTCTCTGTTTCTGGAGCACCATGACAGCGCTGAGCCAAGCTTTATGTGTTTATTTCTCTGCTGGAATTCTCAGGAGGGCCTAATCCCCCCAGTGCTGTCCTTGGTTCCCAGGGTTTTCTCTTTTGGCTAGTGTGACTGTGGGGTTTGCAGGATGCTGGAGAGGGAGCAGTGGGTGGCAGAGGGTCAGAGGTGTTTCAGCAGTCTGGTCACCTCTGGCAAGACTGGCTGTGCTTTGGATCTTAGTGAGAGAATCTCATTGCCTTGGAGCGATGGTGGTGATTGCCATTGATGTTTGAGGTAGGTCCCAAACCCAACAAGTCCCTGATCAGCTGTGGTGGAGCATCTTTTGGGTCTTCTGGGTGACTGTCACTTTCAGGTCTCTGCTACCAAGTATGAAGCCTATGGGAGGAGGCTCAGAAATTGCTCAAGGCATGAGAGATGCTTGTGTCAAACAAAGAACTCAAAAGTAGATACTGTTACTTTTGGGGGGAGTGCAAATAAACCTGTTCTTCTCATATATGTGGACACCTCTTTCACCTCTGGCCTCAGTGGCTACTTGGTGTGTTTCCCTTCTATCTACATGACAGAGAAGGAACCGTTTCTCAACTGTTGGCAGTTTCCTCTCAAAGAATCTCTAGAAACTGCCAAATGCCATTTAAGAGTGTGGCAAGAGCATGGAGTAGCAAAAAAAAAGAGGCAATACATATCAGGCTCCATACTGTTGGGGAATTTTGGGAAACAAACGTAGAATTTGTCCAACACAGATTATTTGATTCTTCTTATGTAATGAGGCTGAGAACATCTATACCATTCCAAGCACCAAGGCTTCCAGCAGAAGAATGATTTAGAGGGAGAACCCTTTCTAACCAGGCACCAGTGTCTCTTGCCAGGACTAATCATTTCTGTCCAGCCCTGTAATCCACAAGCCAGCTATACCTGAGGTCTAAGGTTGTAGCTTAGCTCAGCTGTGGGTCAGCTATGAGATGATCATTCTGGTGTATCTTCTGCTGTCATGGAGATGGCCCAGTATGATGGTGAAGGAGGCAGGAATGGAGCACACAGTGAGGTCATGATGGCAGAAAGTACTTTATTAGCTTATGGTCCAGGATGTGTAAGAAAGGAGAGCAGCGAGACCTTCTAGACTTGGTCTTTAAGTGCCCTCCAATCTTTAGAAACTCCTGCTGATGACAAGAAGCCAGTCAGGCCTAGGCTGTGCTCCTTGCTTATCTGCATCTTCTTTCTCCTCATTTGTGTCTGTAAATTTGTTGCTTTGTCTCTGATTCTTCACTGGCCCTCCTGCTCTGTGACTTTATTTTGGCTTTCCCCTTGACTCAAGACCCAGCCTGTCTCCCACTCTTTCAGGTTTTTTCCTCCTTTTCCATTTCGTTTCCACTGGTTTTAGTTCTCTCTCCTTCTTCTTTCTGAGGCACTGACCTCACACCTGATTGTTTCTTCTCTTGTGTCATCCCAGTCTTTGGTCTCCCTTCTTCTGGAGGAGAGATCCTAGCCAGTTCTCATATGCATACAGTGTCCCCGTCAGAAGGAGAGGGTATCAACCCTTTGAAATGCCATCTAATATCTCTGGAAGTGGAAACAGAAGGGAGGGATTTCCTTGCTGAATCTCCTTACAGCACCTCCAAGTGTCCTGCCATGGGCAGCTCTTTGGAGCTGGCACCTCTGGTAAGCCAGGGCTCAAGAGAGCTCCAACATAGTTCGTGTGTGCATGGTGCAGGGCCTGGAGTAGTAGATGCTGCACTCAAGGTTACTCAGAGGCCCAGGAGATGCAGCTGATAATTATGTATGTGGTTGAATCAGACTGAGAGGAGCGAGTGGTGCTGGGGTGAACTGGTGCATCATAGGCATTGGTTCTTAAATTCACAATTTAATACGCCAACAACTTTCTCTCCCTGCCCCCATGGGATTTGCTGCCTTGCCAAGCCAAAGCAGTCCCCAGAGTCCTTGGCCTACAAAGAAGAAGTTTGGAGCCAGAGTTGTTTGGTTTTTGTTTTTCAGTTGAGTGTTTTAAATTTATATTAATTGCATTTTCCTTTAAAAACTATCTCACATTAAAAATTAATAATCACAAACTATGTTAGGTCTAAAGTTATTCTGATATATTCAAATATACAAAATAAGGTATTAAAAATAGTCAAACAGTACATGTTAGCTGATACAGTTTGTAAGAAAAATTCTCATACTTATCTGGGAAATATGACTGGCAAAGCATCTGGAAGCAGTTTATTTCAGTGCTTAAACCTGGTTTTTATCCCAGGTGCCTCTTCTGCAAGTGAAAAGTGAGTATTTCCTTCATTTCAGTTTATTCAACAAGTTGAATTCAGTGATTAGTTCAGATGGAATCAGGGAACTGATTGGGAGCTGAAAAAATCCATCAATACAAAAGAGGCCTGAGGTCTTAAAAAAGCAGCCAGTGCAATTTACTAACTACT
Organism: Fregata magnificens; assembly: GCA_013389945.1. Taxonomy (NCBI): domain Eukaryota; kingdom Metazoa; phylum Chordata; class Aves; order Suliformes; family Fregatidae; genus Fregata; species Fregata magnificens. The sequence continues at coordinate 3,794 of WAAD01040580.1, read as the reverse complement.
TGTAATACTTGCATATTTCTTGTATTTATTTCATAAATCGGTTAGTTCTAAACACAAAACATAGTTTGTTCACACAACCTCCTTTTCTTTCTGCTCTTATGGTTCATTATGGTAATTTTATTTAAGTAGCGAAAACAATTGCAGAATGCTAGTTTGGTGCATGTGCAGTCGGATGCAGGTCTTGTTCCAGCCAGAGCCTGGCACAGAACAGGCATTAATTAGTTTATTAATAATAAATAATTAAAATAATTAATTAATTAGAAAAAGGAAAATCAGTAAATAAGAAATGCATTGGTTCCTGCATCCTTAAATGGGGACAGCGTGAAGATAGGACTAAGAATATGTGCAGACTGCTTGCCATAGGGACACCTTCCTCAGCAGAGTTTTGTGCTCTCAGGAAGGCCCTGTTTTGCTGCAATCCTGGCTCAGGGTGAGTGGTTCCCAGTAATGTGAGTCCTGCTTCAGGGGAATCACTCCAAAGACAATGTGGTGGTGAACAGATGAGGTGATTTCAGGGTGCTTGCTTTCTGGAGTCCAGTGGTAGTGAACCCCTCTGCTGTCAGTCAGTCCTGCCTGCCTGCAGAGACCCTGCTCTGTGGTGTGCCTGGTAGTATCCCACCTCTGCCCCAAAAAGGGCTCTCCCCTATGCCAGCGCTGCCCTGCAGAGTCAGTTCCACCCCAGCTGCTTTGCTTGTGCCAGCTTACAGAGACAGCAATACCATGAACTTAGGCAATTCTTATTATTACACAACAGCAATAATCAGCTTCTGTGTGGAGGAAACTAAGAGAAGGTTTAGGTAGCCGTGAACTTTTCAGAGTTACCAGATTCTCCAGCTGAGACCTGGGCCAAACTGACTTACTGACTCAGCCATTTGTGGATGAGGCAGGTTACCTGACCGGTATGTAATTATGTTGCAAAGCAGATAGTGGGATACGGTTGTAGTTAATGTAGGGAGGATTTGTGGGTTTTTTTGCGTTTTGCCACGTGCTACCCCCCAGCTCCTGTGGAATTGGTTTCCCGAGAGCTGTGCCTCTCGTGCTCTTCTTGGTTGATGGTGAAGACAAGGCTGATAAAAGGGCTGGATAATTTTGCATCCAGAACTAAGTCTTTGTTGCCAGTGCACTGTGAGCCCAGTCTGATTTAATCTTATGTTCCAGAGCACCAACTGATGGCCAAATAGGACCAGAAGGATTTTTTTCTTCTTCCTCCTAACCATCCTCCCAACCTCATGTCCCACCCTCCCCACCTCTTCTTTTTGCATTGTGCATCTCTACCTAGTCAGGTGTGTTATGGGACCACACGGAGCTGCCATCGCCCAACCCCAGGGTGCAGGCCACTGCCCGAGAAAAGACTGAACTCAGTGGATCATGGGGCAGACCTCAGACAGCAAAGCATACCATAAGAGCTGGGCCTGGACGGACACCTGGTTGTATGGCAGGGTGCATGTATCAGAAAGAGCTCCACGTGTCTCCCAGCAGCAGTCTCCTCGTTGAGGCTGGGCAAAAGGAGAGGGATTTGGACCCCGTTCCTCAAGGCAAAGCTGTGTTAATACCCGGCACTGTCCCAGGAGAAGTGGCACTGCTCAGAGAAGGGGCTGTCGCTGGGAGGAAATGTTGCTGTGCCTGACAGAGCCGTAGGGCCTGTGGTGAGAGGGTGCTGCTGGGTGCAGGAGCATGCCCCTTTCCCTGGCCCCTTCCCCACTGCAGGAGCTCTCTGAGCAGGAAGGGCCCATCCCGATGGCCCGGCGCATAGCTGAGTGAGCAAAGACCCCTCAAGGCTGCTGGCATGTGGAGACGGCGAGGGTGGGTGGAGGGCTGCCTGGCTATGGCCCTGGCTTCGCGGAGGATGCCCGCCTAGCCGTGTCCCTCGGCTGCAGGGCAGGAAGCTGTGCCCAGCTCTCGGGGGCTTCCACGTATGGCCTGGCCCAGGCCGCCGACCCACCTCGGCAGGGGCAGCCCCTGCGTGACTACGTGGCCGCAAGGAGCTCCAGGCTCACCCCGGGGGCCCCCGGGTGCGGGGACCGTCAGCCNGGGAAGGCGGAGGCCGAGCTGGCCTGCACAGCCTCCCCGACCTCCGCCCGCGGCTGCCGTGGGGCCCTGATGGCGGGAGGCCCCCAGGGGTGCGAGCCACTGAGCCGTGGGTGGCCCTGAGCGGAGTGAGGCCCCTGGGCAGTGCGAGGCCCAAAGTGGCATGAAGCCCCGGGGAGCATGGGGCCCTGACTGCATGGTCCTGCCTTGCAGCTGATGCAGCAGCAGACGACGGTTCTCTCCACCTCCCACGGCAGCTACCTGAGCCCAGGCGTCACCTTTTCCCCTTGCCACATCCAACAGATTGGTGCCATCAGTCTCAACGGGCTGCCAGCCACTCCTATTGCACCACCATCAGGTGAGAGCCTGGTGTGGGCCAGGATGCAGCAAGTCATTCACTACCAATGAACCTCCTGCCCCAGCACTCAGCATGGTGCTCATACAGGTAAAACAGTTCCCACATCCCTCCGGGCTCAGCATCTGGATTAGGCCACTCTTTTCTAACAACGCAGCCTCTGAGGACAGCAGTCCCTCGTTCTGTTCAAATTTCTGCAACTTCCCTGACACCCGCACATGTTTAATACACATTTTCTTGCCCTACTGCTGTTCCTCCCTGCTGCAGTTTTTCCCTTTGTAAAGAAGGACTAGGTTCCCAGGATTGCACCTGAGTACAGCAGTGCTATTATTCATTATCATCATCCCAGAGTAATCATATCAGCAATAATGCATATAGGGTTTGAACACCTGTCAAGAACAGGACCGTATCGTGCTAGGTGCTGTACAAACCTGGATTTAAAATGTTCCATCCCAAAGCTCTGACAGCAGCCAGGACTAGCAATAATGCTATGCACTCTCTTCTCACTAGTGCTGCCTCTAATTTTGTGAAGGCTCCAGCATTAGTCTGTCACCTCCACATGCCAACTAGAAGAGATAACACTTTCATACACAGCAGTCTTGCCAGGCAGATGGAAGGAGGGAGCGCAGGCTTTGCGGGACGTCGACTTTCATGGGATGTCCTCTCTTCTTGCTCTACAGGGCTACATTCACCACCTCTCCTGGGAACAGCAGCTATGCCAGGACTGGTGGCACCTATTTCAAATGGGTTCACTGGAGTGGTACCATTCCCAAATGGGCATCCAACCTTGGAAACAGTTTACACCAATGGCCTTGTGCCATACTCAGGTATGGAGAGCAGGAAAAAAAAAAACCCACCCCAAAAAACACCCCATCACATCCAGAGACCTCAGGAACTGCAGTTAGCGCCTCTCTTCTGGATTCCCTACACAGAGCACTTTTTTTCTAGCTCCCTACCAACCAGGCACTGAGACTCACTTGGGGGGGGGGGGGGG
>WAAD01040562.1:37323-78069 GCA_013389945.1 Fregata magnificens | reverse complement strand
TGCACATCCTTTTCTTTGCTAAAAGGCAGAGGTGGAAGATTTTCTCCGTCAGGTTATCAAAATGCCAAAGGGACTGGGATAAGATTTGAGGTTAATTGAGGTCACTTTCTGTACTGAACGAGGGCTGCTGCTTTTGGGAAATGACTGCAGTGGCCTTCAGGTGGCAGATGGCTAGCTAGTTAGTTAGCTTGGTACCGGACAATCCAGCAGTTGTTGATGACTGAAGGTATACTACCCACGAGATCAAAGGTTAACTTGCTCCCAGATGCTCTAACAGTGAAGGGGAGAAAGGGAAACGCCTTGTTCTAATAGTTGTTCTTCAGATTTGGTACACATTGGAAAGAGTTCTGGCTAGCCACATGAAAACTAGGGAAAACATAGCTTGGTTTTTTTTGTTCTTCTAGAACATAGCCTTGAAATAGTTAACAGGTTACATCAGGAGCAATTCACTTGGTTCAACCTATATTTAGCTTACTGGAAGAACCTTTAGGTTGTGAAATGTACGCTGTGTGTTCTTGTCCTTGTGCTAGAATGAAATATTTAAAAGAGGAAATGTTTTCAGTAATATGCCAGGAATCTTTGAATAAACACTGTTCCTATGAACGGTTAAAATTTGAGCTTTTGGTCCCTCGAAAACAAACATGTTTCTGCTTTGATTCAAATTCTGCTCTGCCAGCATAAAGAAGTTAAAACCACAACCTAATGCCACAGTAATAAGTATGTATAGGGGAATCCCCAGCTGGCACAGAGCTGCCAGAGCTGCTTCTAAAGAGGGTCCTCTTCTCTGCTAACAGTCCGCACAGTGCCTCCTGTACTGGGCTTGGAAAAGCAGTTTTTCCTTCCAGGTTTACGGAGCAAGTGGGGAGGTTAGTCCGTAAAGCCGTTGTTTCCCTGGTGGGCTTGAGCAGACAGAATATTGGCAAGCTGTAAAATCCATCTGGGATGGCCCCATTCCAGAGCTGAATTGACCAAAACTGATGCATGGTTTTGCCCTTCTTCAAGTTGGTTACAAAAACTTCCAAGCCAAATGCTGCCTTAGGTTACATATGACTTTCGCTTTTGCATCACTGGAAATGATTGGCAAGGCTATTGCTTCCAATGTCTTCACCAAGATTAGGGACTTAAAATGTTGCACCTCTCTGCTTCATGCACAATGTGTCCCTATCTTCAGATCTTCATATCCACTGTCTCTTTAGACTGTAACTTCTTTTGCATGATATAGCTTTCATCTGCAGGAAAGTGCTGTTTTAATACAAATACTACTATACCAGTAGAATCAAAACATTATAAGTATGATGGCATTATTAGAAGTTGCCTAGCCTTAACCAAAATAAGAAATAATAAGTACTGGTCTTACAAAGTTTTGCCTTTAAAAGGATTAAGTAATTAAGTAAGAATTAAGTAGCAAAGAATAGAAGGTAGATTGAAAGTTAGTTATACATTGAAAAGGGGAATGCAGAGACAGATAAAAACTTTACAGGTANATGCAGAGACAGATAAAAACTTTACAGGTAGTTAATTAGTCATTCTTTAAGGGGCTTTCCTGTTTGGAGAGTAAAAGAACAAGAGTTCATCTCTATTATGAAGATGAAAACACAGTTCGGTAATTACAGATTTTTGTTAAAAAGAAAGGAGGGAATGCAAAGGAATGCACTAGAGCTAGTCAGGAGATACAGAGAAGCACAGGGCAGCTTTTTTAAAAGGAAGCATTATTTTTAACACGATGTTTTGTGGTGTATTTTTGAAAGAGCAAACTTAAGCATCTTACAGGAGAGTGCTCTCCCTGTGGTATGAAACTTCTTTATTAACCAGGCTCAGGACTCTTCGGTGTTGCCAATTGTTCATGATTTTCATAGCTTTTTCTTGTATGCTCTACTACTTTCTTTTTCCCTATTGTGTATGTGTGTAATTGCATTTGCTTTGTTTTACAGTTGTACAATTTTGGAGAGACCGTTTCTATAGTTTTCTGGACAGATACATGGAAGCCAGAGAGCTTTTTTGACAAGATCGAGAAGAACAGGCAGAATGGAATGCACACACTGTGCTTACTTGGTAAGCAGCAGCTACCCGGGTTCCTTAGCTACCATCTTCCATGATGTCCAGAAACAATAGGGATAGGCATGAAATAAAGTCTGCAATTAAACAGATGTTCTTAGCTAACGTATGTCTTTGAAAATATACCAAAAATTAGAACGTTAGTGTATGTGTACTTCGAGTCAGTTCAGCCATTGTTCATGCTACAGCAGCCAGGAATTTCTTAATTCCTCTTCAGAAAATACATAAGAAATTATGCCTTTGTGGAAGTCAAATAGGAGCAGGAGGCCCATATTTGCTCTAAAGATCAGTGTGATTTTAAGCTAATTCAAGCTCCGGATCCAAATCTGATTGCAGTGACTAGCAGCTATCTTTTATTGACTTAATTAGGTTAGAGCTCAACGCATTTGGCTTTCTGGGGAGCTAAATCATTCATTTAACCACATTTCTGTTTTGTAAGGTGATATTCCCTTTCCAAAATTATCTCATCTATTTTGGCAAAAGGCGATTGTCACGTGAGAAGCTTCAGTGCTATAAAAACCCGGTGCTGATCATGGAGCTGGAAGGGAATACTGCTCCCACCTGACCACTGTCCCCAGGCTCTCCCGCGGTGCTGTCCCATCTTTATCCTACCCAACAATCCTCAGCTGAAAGCCACTTTCTACATAATTCTACTGGTCTAGGTAGCTCCTTGAAGATTATGGAACTGCCTGCATATAAACTATAAGGCACTTGCATATTTGTATATATAATTATATACCTTTCTGTATCGTCTTTCAGACACAGCTGGGATCTCTCAGTGCTAAATAAATTAATATTTTAAGTAAAAACAAATTCTGTGGTAACTGGAGGAATCCTGAGCAGGAAACAATTTAAATGTGTGAGCATCACTGCACATCAAACTTTCCAATGCCTTGAAAGTGTTTGTTTTCAAAATTGGCTAAAAGTCAGAATTGTGGTGATTTGTTTCAAAGAAGGATGACTTCACAAGTGTTTTAAACAAGGATTATTACAACTATAATATGTTAAAACAAAGCATTCTTTAGATATTTTGTATAATCATTTCTACTATCTCCCTTTTTATGTTTAATTTTTTAATGCGGTAGTGAGAAAGTAAAAATTTTGAAACAGTAAAATTGAATTATAAATCTCATGTTTCAGGGACAGTTGTGGTACCTGCTTCTAATTGTAGCTCACAGCTGAAAACTACCAATTTCCAAATTAATTGTTCCCTTAATACTACTTGGTCATTCCGGTCTATGTATTGATTGTTTATCCATCTAGACTAGATTACCAGCTAAGCAAATGTGACATAAAACGGTTTGTGCTGATAAACTTCTGAATTCAAAGTGACTTGGTGGACATATAAGCAATTTGGTAAATGCTGCACTAATAGTCCTGCAGCTTTGCATTCTAAACCCCTTTCTTCAGAGTCACTTTGGTTTAGGAGTCGATTGTATAACTTAAGCAATACCTTTTTTTAAAATCAAGATTAAAAATGTATCCAGCTTTCACTACGATAATATTTTGGGGGCATCTGAATACAGATAACGGTCAATTGCCTCTTGGAGAGATTGTGGTCAATTGGAGTTTCATAAAATTGCAGATGTGCAGAGCCTTACCTGACTCCTTCTCTATTTCATTTTTTGCCTAAATCCTTTTTTTTCCCCCATAACAGAAGATTGTTCTGAATTTTGATTGGGACAGGAAGGAAGCGCTAATGAAAGTCAGGTTCCTGCATGGCAGTGATGTAATCACTGTCGATCAGTCATACTGTTTTACCTTTTGTGACCACAATGTACTCGTAATTTAAGAGTAGTCCCAATACCCTGGTGTGCTTAAACATGCTGGCATTTAACTATCCTACGGTAAATATGCCTGCTATTTGTATACTTAGCAGTATTTTTATTCATCTGTGTTGCTCTGAAGTCGGTGAAACTTGCCCTATCTTTGGCTAAAATCACAATGCTTTGTCATTAATTAACATATGAAACAGTAGAATGTAATCCATATTCCTTTTTCCTGTAATAGCTGAACTGTTGTTATAAAGTTTCTAGAATCTGCTAATTAAATTAAGCTTTACCTACATAGAAAACTAAGTGGGAAGTTTGTACGGAACCTGCGTTTTTATATCTGTTTTGTTCTACAGATATTAAAGTGAAGGAGCAGTCTCTGGAAAATCTAATGAAGTGAGTCACCATTTTGAAAATACCTAGAAACACACAGTGCATTTACAAAGGGGGTTTTTGTACAAGGAACAAAGGTTCTTTGCCCATAGCCTAATACTGAACTTACCTGCCTTCTCCTCTTGTCCTTCTCAGTGGCCACGGTCTTTTGTTCCTTACAAGGAGTGGAACTTTTTTGTTCATACAATAGGACCTGGCTTTATTTACAGTGACTGAATGAAGTTGCCGCAGAGTGAGAGAGAGAGAATGCTTCTGTGAGAAGCATTAAGTTAGAATGGGGTAAGCTTTCCGCTTGGCAAATGAAGTGTTATTTTACTACTGTTCTGTCCCAACCTGAGATAGATGAATAGCTGAACCAGTGTTCTGAATTCATTCTTCCTTACACTGGCCAGGAACAGCGTGAAGTACTGAATACATACCACCCTTTTTAAACAGTTAAATACACAATACAGAGAAAATGCTCTTAAGTTCATTTAACTGTATTCAAAAAAGCTCTTGCCACATCTTAATCATCTCTCTGCAATCTGTGTGTTTTGACAGTGGCGAATATAAATGGTTACTTTATAGGCATGCTGTAACTCCGGTCTAAATTAACGTTTGGGAAGTCTCACAGTATCATTGAGGTTTGTTTATTCTGGAGTTTCAAAATAAAATCTGTTTCACTGAATCCACAGTTGGCAAAGAAAGCAGCATTTCATTTAAGAATATATTTCTAGTCTGTAATCATCTGTCTGCAGGGCATTTGACAGAAAAACAGTAGTTTGCCCTTGAATTTAAGTCTAATGCATCTTTCAGGAGCAGCTGCAAAACCTGCATATTGCTTCCAGCAGCTGAATTTGCTTTTAGGACTCAAATGATCTGCCAGCTGGAGGCCCTGCTGCTTCACAGGTGTGGTGAGAGCACAAGAGACTTCTGTCTTCCTTAAAAATTCCACTCTTGTCTATGGGCCTGTCTAAGTTCGATTTGCTGGTCTAGAGGTTTCTTGAAATAAACTGGAAGAACGCTAGGGATAATGAAATGGGTTATATGTGAAATTTCTCTACTTTTCTTTTCCTGCAGAGGAAGAAAGATTTATGAGCCACCACGCTACATGAGCGTTAATCAAGCTGCAGAACAGCTTCTTGCCATTATTCAGAGCAGGAGGCTCCAAGGAGAAAAACCAGGTACTGTGACTGCAATGTTTCTGTCTGCTACTACCCCTCCCAAGTCACGCTTATTGATGAGCCTCTGAACTCTACTCCTCTCCTCTTAGTCTTTGCATTCTCTTGCTCTGCAGTGGAATTGGGCTGCCTTAAATCCTAGTCATGAGATGGATTTGGCAGAGCTTGAACATAGTGTAGTTCAGTGAGCACAGATGAACAAGCACTAGTGGCTCCTGGAGGTTTAGTCAAAGCCTCAGCTTGGTAACCCTGTACTCTTTCTATCCATCTTTAACTGGGAGCTCTTTGATCCATTAGAGTTGCAGGAGGCGGAAGGATTCTGAGCATTTTAGATCAGTCGAGCTTCAAAAAAATCTCTGCTACGTCTTATTTAGACTGGTCACACTCTGCTCTACATGAATACCGGCATGAATCTAGGTTAACCCAACGATGCAGAACTGTGATTTTGACCCTGAATTCTTAACACCAGTCAAGAGCAAACTGTGAAAGATGGTTATTGAGACCAAGGGTGAAATCACAGCAGCTACAAAGATGACTCAGATGTGTCGCAGAAAAATTCCTTCTAACAGAAATTCATCGAGCTGTAGTCTTCCTTTTAAAAGTTTATTCCTTAAATACTGTTAAAATGAAAATTCTTTCATTTTATCCGTTATATAGAATGAATCAGAAGCAGCAGTTTCCTCAAACTGAGCACAATTCCTGAATGAATTTCATATTCTACTTCTGCTGCTTTCCCATTCTTGCTTATAAACATCCCTAAGATACAGCTTTATTTTCTTTGAAGAACAAGCTTCTTTCTAGGCCACTCCCATGATTTATTAATTGGAGTTTAAGAAAGCAGTGTTAAAGTTTAAGCATTTTGAGTCCTTTTAAGATAAATTAAGCATTTAATCTTCTTTCTTACAGAAATTACTGAAAACACAATTTGTGTTGGCCTCGCACGCGTGGGTGCTCCAGATCAGAAGATTGCTTCAGGCCCACTGTATCAGATGTCCACAGTGGAATTAGGCAGTCCACTACATTCTTTGATTGTTACAGGCACTATGCATCCTCTGGAATTAGAAATGCTTAAGCTTTTTTCTGTAGATAGTTCCAGTTTTGAAAACAATGCATTTCAAAGGACCACTTAAATAAAAATGAAGCATTTAAATATTTAGTCTATCTTTAATTTCATGACAGTGTAAATTTAGAGCTCGCCTGAGTGCAGTTAGATTGTGTATTGCTTCAAAAGACAACACTGTAGGAACATGGACCTGCTTTTACCAGAGGCTACAACTGCAAGCTGCACCTGCTGGTGTCAGCTTCTAACACGTAGACACCTCCAGCAACCGTTAAACCTTACAACCCCTCTGTCCGATTCAGTTCATTGACATCTACCTCAGTCTTAGGCTGACGACTAGGATAAGAAGTGCAAGTAGAGAACTGAAGAAGCGTACCAGATATCTGTCTGGCATCACTTTTGCTGTAGTACATTAACCAAGCCTACTGCATACGTTGTTGTAAGTGCATTTTAGATGTTAAAACTTTGCTTTTCAGCTTTCCAGAAACTTAGTAGTTCTCTCACCAATAGAAACCATCAGTGTGCAAAACCTGTTAGGTCTGTATCTGTCTTTATGCTCGGGAGAGTGAATACAGGCAGGTGAGAATTTTCTTTACCTCTAAACCAAGAAAAAACAAGAACTCAACCCTTTGGACAGCTAGTGAAACAGAGGGAAAAGCAGCACAGAATTTCTTATTTCGGAAGGTTGCAACTTAAAATAGAACCGGATTTCTTCGTATGTTAATGCTAGCATTTATGAAGTGCTGGACTTGACCACAATTCACCTCAAGCCAGTTCTCAGAAAACAAACTGCAAGAATTCTCCTTAAAACCAGCTAATGGATGACGGCGGTTGCTATTTCAACTAGTCTTCCCAGGACATATAACAACAAAGCAGACCTGTATGCATATGGTTTTTAAACTGAAGATTTATTGGAAAGGAATTTGATCCCATATCTTTTCAGCAATATAGGATATTTAACATTTTATATAGACTGTATTCAAGTAGAAAAGATTACATTAAAAATTTCTAATATTGCACTTGGGACACGTCATGGCTAAGCTACTAACATTAGCATTCCAGAACAAAATCACACGTAGTCTTCAGAATTTTAGGGAGCTGCCTTGTATTATCATTAAGATTTCTTTACAGGTATTTTGATATACTGTGCTATTCAACTTAAGCTCACTGCTAAGAGCAGGTCCTGCAATTTAAAGGTAAAGGCAAGCAATATGCCGAATGCAAGCAGTACGCTGTATGCTACCAGGAATGATTTTGGCAATTTCTTCATTCACAGTATTTCACACTTCAGCCAAAATACTGTAGCGATTCATTTAACTCTTGTACAAGATCCCAGCATACACATGAAAGACTTCAATGCACATGGGAAGTGAAATACACAACTCCTTTTACACATTATTTCCGCCAAATTACCACATAGGCAGGAACCTTTTGTGGCTCACTGAAACAGACAAGTAGATTAACCAGCATTTGCACACAGTGAGACGTGGAGCCTGCACATGCCAGGCACAGCAGAAGCGTAACTGGCATCTTTCACATTATAGCAGTCTCTGGCCAATAAAGTCCCAACAGGGATGGTCACTGCAACAGAGCCTGAGTTGGGGAGAAATCCAAAAGGGAATCCCGGGAAGTTGCAGGTAGGGATTTTCATAGAAGTGGAAAGGAGGAATTAACCACTGAGTCAGGATTAGAGAAAAGAAAAAAGAGAAAATCCCCCTATACTCATTCCCAAACATGCTTAAAAGGGGTGGGATAATCAAGAATCACAGCAAGTGGCAGTCTGATGGCTGCTGGGGAAAACAGGACAGGGCTTAATCGCTAACTAAAGCTGTTGCTCTGAACTGGTATTTAAAGATCTTGTTACAGGAGTATGGATTAGGATTTGCATTTTATAGAAGTGTGAAGGTTTCGGCAGCTGGAATCTGCACTGTGAGATAAAAACCAGGCACTTCACAATTTGATTGCACAGTGGGTGCAAAGGGTGGAAAACTGCAGTTTAGCAGCAGCTCCTCTCCCCTCTCGTATCTCGTTTACATTCCCAAAACAGGTTCACTTACAACAGTACAAAGAGATACCCTTTCTTTCCTTCAGCTTTAAACCCGCCTTTTCTTCTTCAGGAAAAAAATTAAGAATGTTAAGAGTCACTAAGGTCCATTTTATTAGTTTCAATTCTTATGTAACAATAGTGTCAGCAGCTCTTACTACTGATGCAATTAAACTTTTGTTTTAGTAAGCAGTATTACATAAAAAAAAAAAAGAGTCACTTATTTGGACCAGTGCTTTTTGCCTTAGTTTAGCAAATCACACAAATAACCCAGCTCTCTGTAGGGGCCGTACTGTTGTAAGGAACGAGTCTATCCATCCGTACAGACTTACGGGATTAGCCTACGCAGGACCAGTCTTCACCGTGCGTACTCTTCAGAGTAGTTTTCTCCCACTGTTATTTACCATGGTAAATATTTGGGGCATTTTAATACAGCCACTCTAGCACTTGTTTTATCTTCTGATTTTGCTGTAGGTCCTGTAAAAATCATGCAGTTTGCAGGCTTGGTCCTTGGGACAATACGGCTGTAAGTTACTGTTTTCAGTCACAGAAACCCCCCCCAAAGACAGACCAGTAACCCCACAGTAAGCTTCACTACGTGAAAACATGAGAAAAATCATACTTTGAAAACTTGGTTCAAAATTCAGTACTGGGTACCAGGAAGCTGAGTTTTAGCAGATGATCTGTAGACATCCATCCATCTCTGGATGTCAGTCATTCACACAAACCTTTGTTTATTGGAGATGCATCGCATCATTTAAAGTGTTAAAAGCAAAGTGTTATATAATAAGCTAAGTGTTAGGTAATTAGCAAAACACAAAACAGTGGAGCTTTGACTTCTCAGGGTAAGAAAAACTGCACTTTCAATTGCATGATTTGTACTCTCCTAAAACCTGAACAAGTATCCCCTTAGTAGGTGAAAAACACCCCTCAGATGTCACTCTGTTCACTGACATACTACATGTGATCGTCGTTACTGGACATGCCATCCGCTCTCGTTTGTAGAATTTGTGACGCTTATTCTTTTTCAGAAAGCCTAAGAAGTCTTAAAGTCTGCTTCGAATCTGACTTCCCTACACTATCCTCAATTATATTTAACAAACAAGTGATACATTTCTTACTATAAAAACACCAAGTGTCCTTAAAGATAATGAAGAAAGTGCTATCTTGGTTAGAAAACTCAGACTTGTACATATGCTTCCAACGGTCAGATAAGTCCTCATAAGCAACAAAAAGATGTCAAAAAATATTAAAATCAATATTGTGTCATTATAACCAGCTTACAGGCTTTTTCACTCAATTTCCCAGATTTAAAAAGTTTGTAGATGTACATCTTAAAAAAACCACAAAAAACCAACCAAAAAAACCCCCAAACAACAAACCAACCCAATTGCCACTCAGGCAGATTCTCACTTGGAAAAAAATTGTAGCAGTTGTCTTTTCACTAAGAAAACTAAATAGTGGCCAAGCCCAGCATCTTGGGCAGCACCACAGTACTTCAGCAAGTCCAGGAGTACCAGCCCCAAAACATGCCAGTATAAAAATGATATAAACCAAAGCCTGCTCTTGGATCATGACATAATTGCAATGAGGTGGGCTGGTGCTTGCCTTTAAGGTGACATCAGCTGATCTTCTCTAGCATCAAATAGTAGTAATATTAACTATTAAAAAAAAATCAAGACATCATGCTGTCAACCAACAAAAAGCAGTCTATATGCAACAGACTGCAAAAACAACATGAGGGATCTCCACCCTGTAATCACAACCATATTTTAATTACCTTTTCTGTGAATATATATGCAAACGGTATCTTAAACTGCGATACTGAAATCCGCTCCACAGATTCTTGCGCCCTTCCCTGCGCCACCTAACTTTCAGGTCCCATCCTCCAGCCAGCACCTCCGGGCCTGGCAGAGCATCTGCAAGGTGAGACAGGGAGGGAGCCCGCCGGGGTGCCCAGCAGGAGGCCAGAAGAGAGAGATGTGGAACAGTGCAGCCAGCTGAAAGGGCGCTCTGCACCTGCATCCCCAGGAGAAGCGAGCAGGATCAGAAGCCAGCAACAGGGATAAAGAAGGATCGGAAGACTGGAAGAGACTGTAAAGCTGAAAAGCAATATGTATGCAGCTTTTTACTGCTAGTTTTCTTTACACCCAGTTTTCAGTTCCAAGCACACGAGTACCCCCCCAAGCTTTGTACAAAATCTGGCAACCATCATGTTTTCACATGAAAAGAGATCAAAATTCAGGTCCTATATAGAACGACAGAACGAATGCAAGAAACTCTTCATCTCTATCATGAATTCAGCAACATCAGTGGCAAACAAACCATTTCTGCAAATGAATCTTCAGTACTTTCATAGTGCCTAGCACTTACTACGCAGACGTTGTCAGCCTCAGAGGGCCTCGATTTCAGTATTACCACGTATCAGGTACCAGAAGAATACTTAAAATCCACACCAGTCAGTACCGGCTACGACTTATCAGAAAAATGCCTGTCTTGTTTTTTACTCCACAATGTTCTGTTTGTAAAATGTCCTCTTATAAAATCTTCCATTACTAAGTTAACTACAGCGTAGTGGAATTATCATCTGTAATACCAAGTATAGCAGACTGTTTTTGAAAACAATGCTCAGATCTGAAAGTGTAAAATTATTATAAACGGTAGAAAAATATGACAGACTAATGTTTCTGGAAAAAACAAATTACTGCACTGAGAATTTTTTTTTCGCTCCATGAAAACACACAAGGCTACAGTAAGATAGTAAAAAAAAAAAAAAAAAATCAGACTTGTCAACCTGGAAAAAGCATAATCTTAAACAGCATGAACCATGGTCCTTATTTCCGTTTCAGGTATAACCACCAGGAACAACTATTTTCAGTATTTGGAAAGGCAAAAAGTTCTCACCAATCACTTCAATAAAAATTATTATAACCTATTAAAATTAAGGAGATTTGAGCTTTCACAAACAATTTAGGGATTTAATTTTTCCCGCCACATAATTTGGAAGATAAAAAACTTCAAGCATTGCTTCCATCACCAGCATCTTCCCTCAGCTGCCCATTGTTTCGGTGACTATGAACACAAGCGGCATTGTGTAATGTCTCATTACTCTCAACAGTATGAGGAGACTAAGAATTGGAGTTAAATCTAATATTTCGACTAAAATAGTTTCCACAAGATAAATCCAACAAAATACCCAGCTCGTTTTGGAAGCAAGTCTCTTCACAACAGCTTTGCCTTCTACATTTAGAATTTTTCTGCCTGTTTGGTAAGATGCAAGTATAAGGGAAGTCTAACATCTACAGTTATGCAAGTACACAAACCCCCCACATACATCACTAGTAAATAATCAGACCGCATACAAGATATTTGTAAAAGTAATAAAACCCTTTGATGCTCCGTATTTATGCTGGCAAATACCCCCCTGATATAAAAGGCACTTTGAAAACCCAATATGGTTTGGTTCATTCAGTTTGCAAAGTACAAACAATTGTACAAACATACAGTTATATTGAAGCATGTCAGCCATTGTGACATTATCTACAAAACAACTTTCCAATTGTTGGTAACACTGGTTTTATGGGAATGAGCAGTGGTTTCAGCAGCTTTACTGAAGACACGACAGGGTTTCCAGTACCACAATCTTAATAAGTAAAAAACCCTCAAAAACTTACAGGTTTAGGGGCCACAAAAAGACAAGACCCAAAGTTCATAACATTCATTCAATATTTACTCCTTCGAAGCAAACTCCATCCATAGCCCAAGGGCAGAAATCTATTCAGTCGATTCCAGAACAGTGGTGGAAGCAGGCTCTGTCTTGAGAAGTACGTTGTTATACCATTACAGTACAGAAAACTTTGGTCCAACAGCACAATTTCAGAAATTCACTACATGGCTGCAACATCAATCTGCACGTAAAGCTGTCTTACTCCTGCCTACGGAAAAGAGAAGGAGAGTTAAAAAAAAAACCACCTGTAAAGCCAAAGCAATTTAACTGTCTTGAACACCAGTCCTCATCAGTAAGTTACCTAGCAAAAAACTCTGTATCTTATTTTTCTGTAATTCATCTTCCACATTTGGCACATCATTCAGGAGATACTGGCTATTTGGAAACCTACAAACTTTGAGCGCGCTGTATGAATACGTAGTTCTTCACACAGCCAAGTGCGCGTACGTAATTATATATTAACATTAGCTTTTGTTACACATGAGGCTGCACAAAAGCAATTCTTACTTTCTTTTGTACAAGTTTAACTTCCTGAAAAGTCAGCTGCTTGAAGAGCTGTCAGTTTAAAATGGAGCTAAGCACAAGAGCGTAACATGGGATTTGTTGTTTGAACCAGTTCTACACTAAGATTTTAGCAAGAAACAACAACGGCTACAGTGAAGTTACATGACATCATGACACACAAAAATAACTTCGGTAAAGGTATGTGAATTGTACGAAAGCATTTCTCTCCTCAGAAATCCTATTAAACTAGGCTTAAATGGACTTGCTTAGTTTTATCATCAGTCAGTATAAAAGAGCATTAAAAAACCCCAATTAGTCACTCATTTCAACCCCAGCGGCAGGTCAGCAACAATGTGGTGATGGTTGCTGGTTATGCAACGTGATCTTGAAGTATTAGGCTGAACACTGCTAAAGATCAGATTGTCTTCAACTATCATCAACTTGCTTTTAGCTCAGTTGAGCAGCAAAACCAACTATCAATTATATTGAGATTAATATTACTGAGGAGAAAAATCTCTACTTGCTCCAACTGTTCCTCCACTTATTACCACAGGTCAGGTAAGAAAAATCATAGACCTTGTTCTCCCAGTTCCCTTCCTCGACACATGGCTCTTGATACCTGCACAGCTACAAAACAGCTGAAGAGCTATCGACTCACTTGGAAAAGGCAATCCTCCAGAGACTTGAGATGTAAAATTAGTTTTAATGGAATAGCATGTTCTGCATGGTCCTTCCCCGAAAATATCCCTTCGTTTCAAACTACATAGTCTGCAGAATGAGCCGTGCAGACTGATTTCTACCTACTCAATAATCTAGAGCTGTATGTGATGCAACATCTGAAAAAGGACCAAACTTTGTGAATAAAGTTTGATTTTAGAATATTTGTAACAAATCCTCCTTCCTTAAGTCTCTAACATAAAACCAAGTATGTGTGTTTAGTTTTATTTGGTTCCCCATGACTGACTACTTTAAAATTCCTTAAAATTTAAGGAGTTCAAAAGAATTCATGCACTCAGGCAGCACATTATAGGGCTGGCTTCAGTGGTGTTTCTCCCGATAGTCTGCAACCAAGTATGCGAGATGCATAAAAAACCCAAGAAAAATCCAGTCTGGAATTTTTAATAAATGTTATAAAACAGTTAATAAAAGGGGCGCTTATCAGATGCATAAATGATTCATTAAGCCATCACATACACAAGCTGCCAATGCAGTAGACCAACAGAACATTTAGAACAAGGGAAAGAACGTGCACGTGAGCACACAAGGACTTTCCCCACTGTAGAAAGCTTTGAAAAGAACATTTATGCAAGCACTAATTAAACTGTTGACAGAAGCATTTTTTATTTACAGTACCAAATACACCTGATCAGAATCCCCTTTTCTTCACTGTCCAACTGACTTAGAGAAGCCAGTAATTTACATATCTCAAAAATATTACCCTTTAGCTGACAGTATTTTGTTACCTAAAACACTGGTTACAAACAGGAGTATTTGTCTCCTTATCAGCTACAGCACTCTCCATTACTCGAAAGCAGAGAAAGGACATTACAGAAAAATGTAATAGTTTCTTCAAATACAGTCCTTCAACGTCAAGGATAAAACCAGGACGTTTGGCTCTGGATGGTGTAAGAGAGAGAGTAAGTTTCCAGCTTCATTCTTCACAAAGTTCTCTTGCTGGAGAAGAATTTTCTATTTTATCTTAATAGACTCTAGGTTCTACTTGTAAACCACTCATATCCAGTAGCTATACTGGAATACGCAGCCAAACTGAATTTCGTGTTTAATGGTTAAAAGTGTAAGGAAGCAACAGAAAAATCTTCTGAAATTTGCAAGATTCTCATCTCAAGGCAATAACTATCAACTTCTAATAAAGTTTCTGTTGTTCACAAGAATTCCAGCATTTCATATCAGCTACAAGTGCTATCACTAGCTATATAAAAAATATAACCTGTAGGGAAATAAACGGGAACACACTGTTCGTAGACATGACAATTGATGGTTACATTTTAATTAGTGATCACCATAGCACAGACGTTGCTAAAAGACAACAAAATATGCAAAGACCATGGATTCTCAGAGGGATAGAAATGAATGACAAGTACATTCTCAGAGGGATGGAAATTAATGACAACTACCAGCATCAGCACGGCGAAAAAACTTAAGTAAGTCCAGTCTGTGGTCGGAAGATCTTGAGGGAAGCCTCATCTATTTTCTTGGTTCCTCATACGTCAATATAAGGTTTCAACTTAATTTGATACACCTCAGACAAGTACGGCTGTTATCTCCATTAAGTGGCATGAAAAACTAATGCAGAGAGGTACAGTGATTCTACCTACACTACTGAGTATTTTGAAATTGTTCTATACAGCTGGAGCAGAAAAGCTTTTCAAAACACAGAAACCAGAAGCAAACCAGAAACATTTAATTTTTCTTGATAAGAATTACAATGTCACACCACGTGACCGGCAACTTACACTTTGAGATGTGATTTCCACTGATGAGACGTACCTGAGTAAAAATATTGTGAGTCTGGCTTAGAATCCACCTTCCATCAGCATCAGGAGCTACTAATAATTTCAAAGTCCCGATGTAAACATCAGTACAGAGGGTCCAGAAATGTGGATCATGTAAACTGTAAACTCCTTGCAACTGCTGCACCTAAAAACACAAGCAAATTTAAAAATATATATTTCAGAAAATGTTTATCTGTACTTTCTTTTTTTAACAGAAAATACTATAAAAGCCAATGCATTCTTTTACTTCTAGTTCACTGTGCAATTTGTGGTTTTTCACTTAAAATTCCTTATTACTATCTCAGTAATTGCAAGGAAGGTGAAAACATACAGACTGTATGTATGTGTCATGATTTTGTATCTTGCTGCATTTACATTCTACATATATTTTACTGAAACCATTTCTGAAAACTGTGGTGTCCAAGAGAGAAAAGTCACAGTTATTAAATTTGAGAGGGCATTCAATTAAAACAGCAATTTTTGCAAATGCAGGAATTTTCCCATAAAACAATTTGTGAGAGATTCTATTAACAGAAATATATTAATATATCCGTAAACATTTTGTGAGAGCTTAGGTGACAATTACAATCCTGTAACTTCCTGAGGAAAGACGGCACTCCTACGAGTGCTTTGTATTAACTTTGCAAAGGCGCTTCAAGTGTTCGGGTCACGACACAGTAACAGGTAAGTACCAGGAGAGCTCAAATCCAGATTAATCTGTGCACTCTTATAAATACACTTCCAATGTTACTCCCCCTCACTTTACTAAGAACTAGATTTTGAGGGAGACAAAACTGGAACGAAACAGGAAAACATTATGCACTTTGTATTGGCACAAAGTACTTTGAGAGGAAAAGCTTCAGGATCTATTTTTCTAAACCAGCGTAGCACGTTTTAAAATACAAACTGAGCTGAAGCTACATACAGTTTCGGACTTCAGAAAGATAAGAATCAAACCGGTACCTCCATTTGTACAGTCTAAGGAACCTTCACAGGCACTACTGGAAAAACATCACAAACTATCCTCATACACACAGTTGGGGCTCATTCAGTCAGCAGCTTGATCTGAAGCAAAAACAGCCTAAGAGCTCACCCGCTGGTAGCACTGAGGCAGGGCATTTTCCAGGGAAGGAGGAGTTCGCTGCATCAAAATTCCAATGGATTCTTTTAAAAGTGGAACAATACTGGAAAGAAGAAGAAGTTAGCTACTATTATATTTTCAAAAGATGCAGAACAAAGAGCAACATAACATTCCTTAATGCTCTTGAAGATTTTTTTCTTTAGTTGTTTCACCAGAAGCCGAGAAAGTTGCCATGAAAACCTGGTACAGAAAATAAAAGGATTGACAAAATTGCTACGGTGTCTTACTAAAGGCAAGATTACTTCCCCCCCCAGGTTTTCCACAGCGACAACTGGTGGACAATCACAAAAGATTAACAGTTTGATCATGGAATTTGAGATGAAATCTCTTAGTGTCTTAGAAGTTATATGACAAAGCAGCTGATAACTATAGCTCAAAACCAAAACCTACTTCAATGGCAATTACTCACAACCAACCATAAAAATATGCAACGCAAATGGTTTTTGCTTTTGTGTTTGGCTTAAGGCATATTTTTCTTATGAACTACGATAATAATGGGGAGAGATCATAAAACAAAATTAGTATGGACCAGTCCAGCTATAACAAAGTTATTTTGTCAGAAACAGACAACTTAGCATATTCTTGAAGTGAACTAAGTGTAGGGTCTCATCCAAGCTCAAGGATTAAACATTTGGAAGCAATTAGAGGTTCCCTCCCGGCCAAATGGTCTTGTTTAATCAGCAAACTAAGACGATACTTAATACCCTTTTTTATTATTATTACTTTTTTTTTTTTAATAAAACCAGGAGACCAGTAAGCCCATACCCTGAAGCTACCACTAAAAATTTATACTCTTATTAAGTATTCGGTATGGTGATTTTTTGTTTAGGAGTAGTGCATCATGTCTGGCTCAGTAGAGCATCCTAAAATTCTCAAGAGGATGACAAATATCTATAGCCCAATACTGAAACTTAAATAGCAATCTAATTTCAAGAGCATGTAAGTCACCTAATGCTCTAGACCAAAAGTGATGATATATTTCAGAAATTGTAAGCTGAATTTCAGTGTTCAGCCCCAGCATCACAGCTGGAGTACATACAGTGATGGGACAAAAAGCAACCAGAAAACATTTGTAAGAGATTAAGCGGGCCGTCTGTTAAAGGCAACCACAGAAGCTTTGTTAAAAATCTCATGAAGTGCTGTAGACTGCACTGCATAGATTAGCTGTATATTTGCAGATGGTGAACGGCACGACCTAACCATTCCTTTCCATTTTTAAAGAGATGGTTCCATTTGTACATGGAAGCAGTGCTAGCTCATCAACTGCTCAGCTCATTCTGGCTAATCCTTAGCCAGGGGTGGAAGGGAGTTAGAGGGTGCATGACTTGTCTAATGAGCCCCTGGAAAAACAACCACCCTAAAACTAAGTCTCCTTGCAGGCACACTGGTTATTCCAGCTAAATTCACTGTCTGATGCACTCCATCACGAGGCCTCACACAGTTGCACTACTACCGAGGAATCAGTTCAGAAATAGGAACAAGGAATTAGGGGCAGGCAGGAGTTGCCTACACTGGACCTGTCACCGAGACAATTAAACATTTAGCAATGCAATAACTGTCAATCTGTCTAAAGGAAGCTTAATTGGAGTGTCACATTCTACAGACAGTGGATTACAGAAGTTTAGGGAAAAAGGTTCTCTTATCAATGGGCCCATCTCACTCAATAATGTCCATGTCACAAGCATTACATCAAAGGGAGCTGGAGCTGCCACAACACTCCATTGCTGAATTGATTTCAGTTTAACTCACTATTTAAAATGCAGGTTTGCTTCTTAGTAAAAACCTTGAAAGACCAATACACAAGTTCGGGATGAATACAAGATTTTTGAACGCTGAATCCGTCTCCATAAATTTAACAAGGTCCCTCTAACAAATGCATCCAAAGGCTTCAAAAACACACACGTACAGACTGCATAGTTTCTCCCAGGGAAAGCACTAAAGGGATGGAGAATGTAGGAGCTTGCCTTTTTACTGGAACATACCACTAAGAGTGAAAAAAAAATCAATGAAACAAATCTAACCAAAAAAAGTCTGACTTGCACAACTTATTTACATCATTTGATAAAACCGACGTATATTATCTGATGGAATGGAAATTAATTGGCAAGCAGGAGATTTGGAGAGACAGCCTATGGAAATTTAAGACTAGCAGGTTGGGCATGTTAACCCCTTCCAAAAAAGGATTTGGTCAGTGAAACTGGTTGATTCATTCTGGAACAGGATGCACATTGAAAAGAGGAAGCTACAACCCCATTAAAGAGCTCTTCAGCTGAAAGTGCACTTAAAATTAAGATCTGCTTCATTCTGAAAACTGTGTTGCCCAAGACACTTATCTTCCAAGGTTAAATCTATGCAATCAGCAGGGTGTACGCAAGTACCAAAGACTGTCTCTCCTTGCCAGGCAATGGGGTGCAGTTTTAAGGAGCACGTATTGGGACCATTAGCTCAAAATCAACTAATATACAAAAAGGTGAACGGGGAAAGACACTCCACTCCTGGCATAGGTAGTACAGCTTAAAAGATAGTCTCCCCGCCAGCAAGATTTCACCTATCCATGTTTTTGTAATGGCCCCACACTAAAGCTTTGAGAGAGAAACCTCCTGTGCAAGTTTTTGCCAATAATGCTGCAGAAGTTATGCTTTTAACCAGACCACAAAAAAGCTAAAGCCATGGTGTTTAACTGAAACAGCAGCATCTTAAAAGTCCAACAAACAGAGCTACATCAGGATGTGGCTTGATACTGTAGGTGGAAGTTGAAGCATATCCCAGGTCACACCTCCCTCCTCTAACTTAGACACTGTGTTCGGCTACAAACTTATCTTTTGCAAAGCTGGAAAGGCCAAAAGACAGCTGCAGTGACGCAACGCACCCTCACAAATGCTGGCAGAGCACCGAAGCCCATGCACGCATCTCTGCATCCAAAAGGACACTACCTTACAAGGTAGTCTTTTCTTGTAAGCCAAACTAACATGACAAACTACAGAATCCAGCTTCCTGATGTCTCAGGTTTTCCATTGTTTCATGCATACTACTGAAGTACAAAACCTTTAATTAAAAACCAAAACTCCACACAGTATGCTCTTTTCTCAAACACTGACTAAAAATCAGTATTACTTAATCACCAGGAAGCACTAGAAATATTAGTAGTTCCATCGCATGTGACTGAAGAAAACACTAGGAAAGATGATTATACCAAGCAGGTATCTACCTATTGCTATAGAACATTCCTTCTGAATCTTAGTGAATGCAGCCTTTAAAAAAGTATTTTTATACTGTTATGCCCCAAACGTTATAGGCATATACCCCAAGCGTTACAGACATGTCCTCCCTCAAAGCTCTTTCACGTTATATCATGTTCAAGCAGCTCTAGACCTTATGTAAAAATGATGTAACCCATGGAAACAACTTTACTAAATGACTGAAGTAAATTGCCTCATTTCTTTGACCACTTAATATGTAGTCTGCATGCTCTATCCAATCTAGTATCATATTTAGTCTACGGTGCCTTTCTAGAAACATGTGGCTCTAATAGTGGTTTCGGACAAACTTCTTGCTTTATACTGGAGTTGTGGCTTTTGCTTGATGACTCATTTCACATAGCTGATCGAAATACTAAAATTGCTTCAACATTTCAGAATAAGGCTTAGAATCCTAAGGCTAAAAAATAAATGACCATTGAGTTCTAAATATTAAAGGCAGTCTAGAGACTTGAGAAATTGTTTATTGATTCAGGCACATTAAATTCTGAGGAAAACACCTTGGAAAAAACTTGAAGAGTGTCAGCCTGAACAACTATGAAATAGCCAAGCTTTTTCTAAAAAAAACAAAAACAAAAACAAACACCAAAAAAACCCACCAAAACAACCAAAAAAACTTCAAACAATATGCTAATAAACCAGACTCATCTATTTTAAGCATGTCCTATTTATGCTTTATAATTAAATGGACACTTGCATGAGATAGTCCAGAAAGTAATCAAAGAAAGATTCCTCAGATATTAGTGGCAGCATCCAGGAACACTCAAGAGCTACAACCCCCAGCTTCACCCTTCGGAACTGGCCATAGATTTATGATGCAAAGATTTTAAAAGATTGCAGGATATAGCCCTCCAATTGAGAAACCACAAACTACCAAGCCCTCTGCTTGTCAAGACTCACAGATAAATACATAAATGGAGAAAACACAACTTTCTACAGCAAGCAAAAGCATAATGAAATAGGCAACGTGGAAAGTATCTGACTTCGTGCCTTTGCCTCTCTGTATCAGAACAGTAATATGTGGGCTATTTTTCTTCCTCCAAAAAGATAAATTTTAAAGCATGAGGTGTAATAGGTATTAACAATACTTCCATATAATCCTACTGAAGACAGGCTTTTACTGGGACGCAGACAGTCATGCTCTACTACAGGGAAGTGACTGCTCTTACCCCTCTATACTCCAGTAAGAGCTACCCGATTTCTGCTTCCCCTAAGCTTAGAATTGTATTTATTTGTCAGTGAAAATAACCTCGGAAGAACCCCACACTGACTTTTCACTGTGCAGCCAGAATGTTCTGCGCTAACTTATAAGGACTTAGGCAGAGAGTATGTCACCTTAGAGCAGCCTTAGTGGAGGATCACAGGAGCAACACAGAGCAACCGTGTCAGCAGTTGACAATTTGCACTAATTAAAGATATTGTCTACAGGAAGGCTCAACCATTTGAATTAAAAGCACTGCTTGACTTCTCTGAAGGGGCATTGCTCAACCCTTCATGCATCTGCACAAGACAAAATAGGTTACAAATTAGAGGCTGTACAGCTTTATATTGCAACAGTAAGTTCTTTAGTCATCCTATAGGACTCCTTTAGGAGTCATGGTGGTGTTAGTTGATGGTTGGACTCGATGATCTTAGAGGTCTTTTCCAACCTTAATGATTCTATGATTCTATGCAGATATTTTTGTGATTTCTTTTGGCAAGTGTTGCCATCATTTCAGAAAACTGAACAGAGAAGACCCACTAATAGAAGCAGGCAAGACTCGAGTAAATCTGAACAAGCTGCCCAACACTGAAGCAAGAAAACACTCAACATAAAATGAACAAATGGTTATTTCATCTAGACACAAGCAATCTTGGATTAAGAGCAACGATTCCCCTCTGCACGTGCATGCAGCTGCTTTGATATTCCACTGGCTTATTAGACGTAGTTCCACGGAAGGGAATAAGGATTTGTGTTCTGCCTTTATTCCCTCTTTGGATACATAAGTAAGCCAGAAGGAATACAGATTTTAAAAATAAATAAAGAAAAAAATAAAAGGAGCCCTGGATTAAACCTACCCCCTACCCATGCCCTGCACACTCTGTAAGTCAAACTCAGACCATTAAGCAATAACTTGGAGGATACATGATGGAAGCCAAATCACTACCAGGTTAAGTGGTGTATGTCCCTTTTATTCAGCAAAAGAAAAAAAAAAGGGCAAAAACCCCACCTTCATTAAACCCTCAAACAACTAAAAATGTACCAAGTATTAAACACTAAATTAACCGATTACACAGTAATTTCCTAATTTTAGTTTATCTTTCAGTTTTCATGTAACATTTTCGTGAAAATTTCCTTGCTAAAAAGCAAGCTATTAAAATGCTCCTCAAAGAGTCTCGTGAACCTCTAAAGGCATCTTATCACCATCACCTCATTCAGCTTTTTATCTCAAACATTAACTGTACATGAAGAATCAAAAACATTACTTTTACAGTTTAAGTAAATTAAAACAAACGCTATACAGCTTACACCTTTGCCTGATACATTTGGACTACACAAAATGTTCTATAGACATTCCTAAAATGTATTTATTTTGTATTTAAAATCTAATGACCTGCATGAACACAGTATCATCAGGCTTTCAACAAAAACACAGCTTACTGCAATGGCATAAGTAAAGTGCAACAGCTACTTAATGACCTTAAGTACACTAAAAATGTAAATGCACTACGATATCCACATTTTGATTAAATATTTGCTTGGACATGCAACGTGTAACATACTAATGCAGATTTACTGGTATATGTTTTTAAACTAAACTATGTTTAATCATCAGTTTCAGGAAATTATGAAATTGAATTGCAAAGTGTTTATTTTTGTAAAATTTGAGGCAAAATTCAGTGAGAGAATTATTTTCAATTTCAAGAAAGTTTCAATACATACTCAGATAATGAGGCAGCCAGAGTTGAGAACCGGAAAGTTCTTGGTGATAGTTTTGTTAGGCCACTATACTCATTTGCTTATTGCAAGAAAGTAAGAGCAAAACACCATGTGAGTACATAAACACTACCCCACATCCAGTAACGGATACCAAATTCAACATCTATTATTCTTCCATTTTAATCTAATTCCTTTCCTAGATTACTTTGTACTACTTGCATCATAGTATCTTTACAGGATATAAAAGTTGCAAGTTGGTTACACAATGGCACCACATTAGTGCGTTACTTGGATCTTCCTATAACAATCTCTCATCGGGCCAAAAAACATGCCAATGTAATTTGTTAAAAAGACAGAATGGATTCTCACTAGCCTCAAACTCACACACCTAACTACTGTCACACCACTATCTTTGCTCCTCCTGCACCTATTACAAGGAATTCCTCTTTTAAATACATATACCTAAAGCTCAGCATCAGAAAATAAACCTAGTTTTGTTGAAAATAATTCAAACATGTTTCTGAATACAGACTTCCAATAATACCCATCATACTGCAAGAATATAATCTTTCCCAAATCCCAATAGTGATAGTGTCTCAGATTGTTCAGCCAATTAAGAAAACTACTTTTTAAAAGTTACAAGTCCAAAGACTTCTTTCAAAGTACCTTATTATACTGTTTACAAGGATGCTGTTTATCCTAGAGAAGACTCCTGCCTCGAATTTACATCTACAATTCTGTCCTAATTCATCTCTATGCAAGCTTGTTCCACCTGGAAAGCCTGCTAACTACTTAGACTAAACATACATCCAAAGTGATACTGTAATCTAGACTGGTCTGAGGATCCTTCTCTTAGAGGAGAAAGCCACCAACCAACATGAGTACAAATTCATTTACCAGTTTGTATTTTATTGGGCATTTCCAACTTTATCAAAATACTTTGCTCAATGTATACTTTATTTTCATATACAACCAGCGGGGTTTCTAGACTGTAACATTCAGAATACTGATTCCGCATTATCTACAAATAAACAGAAAAGACTCAAGTCTGGACCACTCTCCCACTATGACTTTAGATTTATACTCATGCAGCCATCTGCAATATTCACAACTGTTTCCTAAGACACCTTCCTGATGATAGAAAAGCACCTGTACTACAGGCAAGTTTTAATCCAATACGGTAATTTGGCATTTGAGAACAAGTGACCGAAGGCCAGCACGAGAGCTCAAAGATACACGCGCATAAAAAGACATTCTCCTAGGAAAGAAGTCTCCCTCCCAAATAACAAGTTGACAGCCAAGAGCAAAAGCATTTCCATACAGATTTTGACATTTCAACCACTTTATTCTAAAGCTTCAGAGTACTCAAGGACATAGAAGGTCCACGCTCAAGGTTTTGCTTTCACTAAGAGCCGCTGGTTAACATTAACAGCAGTAAGGAGAGTATTGCCTGCTCTAGTTCATCAATTAATAACTAACACATTTAATGTAGAACCAGAGGTCTAAGCAGCTAATCAAAATGAAAATGGACAATTTCATGTACTTAAAACGTGGAGTCATGCAAAAGAGCTTTGGAAGATCAGCAATAGCAGACACTACTATTTAGATTTAAACTGATCAGCTGAAGTACTCTTGTAAGAAGAGACAGCACCTTGGGGCTTTTACACAACCCTATTTGAAGGAAGCAAAGCTTTACAGTCCCTACTAGGGGAAAGTCCCCAGGCAGCATTAAAACTTTTGGACAACTTTATCGGACTGGCTTTTGCATCTCTGGCTCAAAACTGTGCTTGTTTTACTACAGCCAGAAAGAACAGATCCTGATTGTTAAACACACATGCATGGGTCCACTTGCTGGGGCACACATGTACTCTTATCCCACTCCACCTTACCAAAGTTGGTTTAACTAGTAAAAGGGACACCAGTGGGCTACTCCGCACAAGTAAAATTGACAAATATTCCTCTATTTAATCTAAAGCCAAATCCCCCCCGCCCCAAGTTATTTATCAAGGTTGCAAATAGGCCCACAGAAGTGGCCAGGAATCCCGGTACTAGATAGTGAACATCCCCCTCCTCCCGCACCCCATCAGCAAACAGACAATTTAAAAAAAACCTAGCCCCAGCTCTTGCCACTACCAGTTTAAAGTCTTTTTGCAAACAATGTTTTTCCCCTCAAATTTTAAATTTCACAAGATTTCAGTATAATCTTTTCTCTAGATTAGATTTAGGTGACTTGAAAAGATTAAGGACAAAACTTTTATATATCCTAGCAATCATCAGTTGGGCCCCGGTATTACTGTTACAAAAGATCACCTTATGGGAAAATCTGAAAAACCTTTTGCATTAGTTCTAGAAGAGCACTTCACACACACAGCATAGTGAAGAATAAGACAGAATAAACAACGGGTTTATGTCCAGAAGCGTAAACGAAGATTACTGAAGAGGGGACTCAAGCTCTCAAAGAATATCCATCTGAAACTGCCAGTCATCTTGTTTATGATCTCGTTTAAGTGCATTTCAAGCAAAGCCATCAGTAGTTAATCTGCTAGACTGCTTAAAAAAAAAAAATTAAAAAAACCCCAACCAAACCCCCAAACCCCTGCAATTAGTGTTTGCTCCACTGCTGTGCCAGAACGTGTCCGTCTGCAAGAAATGCAGGCTTGCTTCTACTGACTATGATGCAGCTGACTGCACTCAGTTAGCATAATGATTCTAGAGATCATTTATAGCATCGTGGACCAACAAAATAATGTTACAGGCTGAGGTCTGGCATCAGGTCAACAGGCACATCAAACAGTGAACTTCTCCAGCATTTTCAGGATAGAACATGGACCTCAGGTGTTCCTCCTAACTCTTGTTAGGAGACCTATAAACAGCTTTATTATGAAACTTCTATTATGGAAAGTAGTCTTCTTCCAACCTCTGTACGAATGGAAGAAAAAAAATTCTCATTCACATGGTATTTTCTCATCAGCACTCGACATGGGCTTTGCTGTACACAAAGCTAGACCCTTAAAATACAAAGTGTATGGAAGCCCGTGTTTTACTCAGCTGTTACCCCAGCAGTAGTTTCTTCCCCCTTGGTAACCTGCACATTTTCTTTCTCATTTTTTTGAGATTTCAATAATAGAATTAGTTTGTAATAATTTGTCCTGTATGAAATTACAGGAGGTTTAAGTCAAAATATTAAGTTTATATCAAAAGTGGTAATTTAATAGTGATCTCTAGCACACAGATTTCTGTGGGCATTTAGTGCCTGAAGTGGTGCCGTACTCTGATAAACAGGGAGATTCACATCAATAATTCTGTGAATGCTGCCATGCATATGGTATAAACATGCCATATATGGTATTAGCGTAAGTAGCTGCAGTTAATCAGATGACATTCACCACTGCTGAAGAGACAAAGGTGTTAAGTTATTAGGTTGAAACTGGAGTTCTGGCACTCAGCCCTGTGCCATCATTGAAACTGCTGCCCGAAAAGCCTCAATAACAGCACCGCTGAACGAAATGTTTGCTTGTCCAGCCTAATCCAAGTAGCTTCACATTTACAGTGACCTTGGTAAGCAACAACCGGGAAAGCTCAGAACTACTTGAAGCATTTCCATCAGATCTTAAAAGGAATAAGGATGTCTCGGAATACAAAGGAAAAGACCGTTCTTGCTGGGGTGGGGGGAATTACCAGCCTTGATTTGTCAAGGACAAGGGCACATCCTGTGCCAGCAGGCTCAACTCTGCTGCCCTGAAGCCATTCTGCTCCATTTACTGGACTACATCGGTTTATATAAGCATGTACTAACTACAGAGAGGAAGCCTTCTACAGTTTGAACCTGAAAGACATTTTTGTACTATTATGCAAACAGGGGTAAAATATGCAGATTTAAGAGCAAAACCTGTAGCTGCAGAAAAGGAAAAGAAAGATAGCTCATGTAAGAGTGCACCAGAACAGCTGTACAGAAGAGAGGTAACATATCGCTCTTGGAAGAAAAGCGAACGTCGTAAGTCATTAGCATAGCAGCTGAGCTTTCTTCTGAGCTGTAATTTGTGCTATAACTAGCACCAAAAATACTACCAAGTATCAGTGACAGCAACGCTTACCTTACACCTATAAGTAGTGCTATCAGCATTGAACAAATAGGATCTGCTATCATTAGACCATAGTTCTGCATCAATAGAGCAGATACTATGACACCAATACTTCCGAGTGTGTCTGCAACAATGTGTAGAAATACACCTGTAAAAGATTAATTGATATCAGTAACAGTATTCTTAAAGCTAATGGAGTATTTCAAAGACAGTTTGTGGAGAAGAGTTGCAAGAACTAGATAACATGATTTATGCTTGTTAAATTTGTGATCAATTTTGGTCAAACACACAGAAAGTGACCACAGGATGTCAACATATTTGTAGACTACAGAGCATATGAAGAATTTACATTATTTTCTGCACTTAGCAGTAAGGGGTATTTCATGGCATGGCTATCAACTTAAGCAGTGATTAACAGATGTAGCTAAATTTTTTTCATTCAATACCCACCCATATTACAGTAAAGAAACTCATGTTCCCTGATGCCTACAATGAGAAGTCCTGTATAAGATGGGAAGACTGTTAACAGAAACAGCTCTGTAAAGCTTTGAAAGATGCTAATGTTTCATTGACAATACCTTGTAGCAGTTATTTGGCAAAGAAATCCAAGACAATGATTTTGAGAATTAAACAATACTGCAGACATGAACAACTTCACTCTTATTTTGAAGAATAACACACTACCTTAAAAAAGGAAGAAACGAGCACTTCACAGCTCACTAAAATCTAGCCTTTGGAGCTCTCTGCTGGCAATGATGGGAACAGTCACTCAGTAACAACTTTTTGAATCCAGTTCTCCAGACTCGGATAATCCCTCCTCACAAAAACAACGCACAAGTATAAATCAGCTTTTTAGTGATTTTTCCGTCTACATTTGTATTGGGTCTGGCTGGGATGGAGTCCAGTTTTCTCCATAGCAGCCTGCATGATGCTGTGTTTTACATTTGTGACTAAAACTGTGCTGACAACACGCCACTGTTTTAGCTATTGCCAAACAGCGCTTGCACCAAGGCCTTCTGTTTCTCACTCTGCCCCTGCAGCAAGTAGCCTGGGCTGGGCAAGATGCTGTGAGGGCCAGAACAGCTGACCCCAACTGACCAGAGGGATATTCCGTACCATATAATGTCATCCTCAGCAATAAAACTGAGGAGCAGTCTTTCCAAAATAGCTGTTGCTCAGAGACTTCCTGGGCACTGATCTGACACTGATCTGTGGTGAGCAATTGTCTTTGCATCACTTGGTTTGGGGTTTTTTTTGGTTTTGGGTTTGTTTTTTTTTTTTTTTTCCTTTTTTTCCCTTCGCTTACTAAACTGTCTTTATCTCAATTCAAGAGTAGTTCTCGCTTTTACTCCTCTAATTCTCTTCCCTGTCCCACTGCAGGAGTGAGCGAGCAGCTGTTGGGTGCTTAGTTGCTGGCCAGAGCCAACCCAGCACAGTACTGAAAAATTAAAATAAAAATTGTATAAAATTGAGTCTTTTTAATATGCTTCAATTAAAATGTGCCTTTCATGAAAAGACTGACCTTCAAATATCTTCTACTGAAGTACTGAGTATACGTATACGTAATACGGTATAGTATAAATTCTGGAAGAGGTTGAAAATATTGCTTTTCAAGGACTACAAACAAGCCAGAAAATCATCCAATAAGAGAAAACGGTATGTACATTTGGGTATGCCAAATAATTACTACCTCTTATATTACATAATTTTCTCCCTCTAACTTTTCAACACTTCGAAAAAAAAATTAATCAAAGCTCAAAACTGACATCTAAATTATCAGTAATTTATTTACACTAACACTCAGGAGATCATGGGCTCCAATACTCCTTCAAACAATTCAGAGAGAATTACCATCTTGTCTAAACCAACTGTAACAGCTTGATGAAATGCAAGTTTTAAGCTCAGGTACCCTTTAACAATTATATCAATCTGCGTTTTTCAAATACATTTTATCTTAATAATACTGTTTTTCACTTTCCAGAGCATACATTGCAATTAGGCTCCTTAGGTTTCTGCTTTTAACCACTCTTTCCCAGATTTTTATTATTTGATTTTTCAGCATCAGTAACAGAAGCTGAATCCCAGCTTTTGGGATCATCTTTTTAAACTGTGTTGACACTGCATTACATTTAGACTTCAGTGAATGTCTCAACGCCTAGCCATGCACAGGGTATGGCACTGTTCTGTTTACGGGTGGAAGGGGACTTCATAAAATAGCTCCTCTAAGAAAAATGTAGCGTTTACCAAGAGGCACCCTCTAAAACAGCTGTGTGACAAACAGTCCCAGGCAGGCAGACCATGATAAGACTAATAAACCACTATACTTATTCTCATCATACCTTGTAAAATCTGTTTGCTGGATCCAGCCATCCCTTCAAGAGAATGGTCATCTGTGAAGACAATTATTGTTAATGTTAACCTACACAAAGGCTCTCTCTAGTGGTATATTCTGTTACGGTCTTCCTTTCTGAAATTTCTTGAACAGACAAGCTGCTCACAATGACTAGCTTTTACTCTAGCTATTGTTTTTTGACACAGCAATTAAGTTAAAAGTCTTAAAACACTTTTTTTTTAAATAAAATACCACTTTACACAATAGATGTATATATATAAAAATAAAAAAAAAAATCAACTTTTGTTTTTTAATGAAAACAAACTGAAAAATAAGACCTCTCTAGTATTTAGCAAAATAAGGCCCCCTCAAGAATACAAGCCATACACACAAGCAAGAAGAGTAAGGTCAAATAAATTTGCTAACCAGAAACATCACTTAAGCAAGCATTTATACCTAATGTACAACAACAAGGATAAGACCTGGAGAAGGTAGAACTAAGTCAAAAAATCCTCTCATCCAAGCAGATTAATGCCTCTGTGGAACGTGTCAGAAAGATATTTTAAGAAAAACTTGTTAAAGGATAGCAAGTGGCTTCTAGTAAAGATAATAACTTACGCAAAAGTTGATTTGAATATCAAATTGCACAAAACAGACAGCTACATTCGCTGTTCCACTGGGGTGGGGGGCATGGGGAGAGCAAGGAAAAGGCAGGAAGGGGGGAGCTCCTGC
Source organism: Fregata magnificens (assembly GCA_013389945.1). Taxonomy (NCBI): domain Eukaryota; kingdom Metazoa; phylum Chordata; class Aves; order Suliformes; family Fregatidae; genus Fregata; species Fregata magnificens. The sequence goes on along the minus strand of WAAD01040562.1, from coordinate 48,377 downwards.
TTTCCAACCAAACTCCAGGAGAACACTTGGAAAACAAGCACCCATTTTCTACTAAAAATAGCAAAGAAGGGACAAGTAAATATTTTTATATTCTTTGTCACCTCCTGTCTGCAAGTTACCACGCTATTCCCCACTCTGAACGTGCACATTTTTAGTCTCATCAGATTCTAGTTTATGGCTCTAGGCAGGAAGGATTGATAACCCTCCGTTACAATAAGGCTTTCATTTGCATTGTTTCAAATAGGTAGTAACCACACTGTCTCTTCTCCCATAGTGAAGGCTACTGATCATATTTTGCATGGATGTCTCTTCACAGATCGTTTGCCTTTACAGAAAAGATTTAAGCATAGCTAAGATACCAAGTACCTTTTTCACAACCAGCTTTAAAACAGATTACAGCTACACAAGACGGGGAAAATCTTATATTTGAGATCCCAAACCAAGTACGACGTATCAGTGCCTAAGTACCCAAAGTAAAATTGCTTGTTCATCTTTCCTAATATCTTGATCTGTAAAACTACTCAAATGGACAACCCTAGCAAAGCAGCTTAACTTTGTCTACTGATTTTAATGAAAAATTGAAACAGAGCACTTGATAACTAATTTCATTATATTGCTACAGCATACATCTGTTTTATCTTTCGCCAACACATAACATTACAGTGAACATTCAAAAAATGTAGGTAAAGCAAAAGCTTTAAAAACTAACACTGAACTTACTGCAAGTGAAACAGCATTTACCGAAATGAGCCACGAAACATGGCGGTGGCATAGCATACCACACATTTAGTGAAACTACTTCCATATATGCTTGCAACAAGCTGCCAGCACCCTCTCTTTTTTTCAGTAAATCATTAATAGCAAATTTAAATTGAGTCAAGAAGGTCTACAACATTAACTAAGTACTTACCATGACAATAACCTTGACCATGAGAGTGGCCGTGGCCATGGCCATGATCATGAGTGTGTCCATGGGCATGTTTATGTTCATGGCTGTGACCATGACCTCCGTGACTGTGTCCGTGGCTGAGACCACCATTAAATAGAGAATGGCTGTGTTCATGCCCTATAAACACACATCACCATCAGTGTAAATTTAAGTGTTGAATAAAAGTCTCCTTACATTTGTCTCTAAGCTACTCAAAATCCATTCATCTTTCAGGTCATCTTAAGGCACAGCTTTAAATAAGTTAAGAAAATTAACACAAGCTGTTTGTCATCTAAATCTATGCCGTCCAGCCGTATAAAATTTATTTGACCTGATTTGAGAAGTCAAGTGCTTTTATACATTTCTGCTTCTGAGACAAGTTGTGCTACACTTTTAGTACAATTTGAAAAACGTACACGTAATTACATACAGGCACATTAAAAATAGCTGTTAAGAAACCAGAAACTGGCTATCGTTCACACATTAAAAATTCAAGCTTAAACTGATGCTTAAAGACCAAAGACTATTTTCTTCCATGAGTCTATATCAGTTTGTATGTTAAGCTGAAAGAGATACCAATTAGCTTTGCAGACACTCCCCCCCCCAATGTTTACCATATTTATTTAGGCAAATAAATTCTGCATTTAAATTCAAAAGACACCAAGTTGAGAAGCACCTGAAACTGAATCATCCCATACTTAAAATTTCGTTCAGATACTGTTTTGTAAATTTTCCAGCCAAGACGTCGCTTAACTCCAGCTTAATTTTGTCCAAAAGACACTCTGCAAATCTCTTCCAATAAGGCGCAGGCGAGTGCATGTTCCAGAAAGCAGATTCTGGAGTTCTAGGTCTTCTAGTTAATGGATATTAACATGACAAGTACGGTAGCAACATACTAGGGCTCGTAATAAAAAGTCAATATTGCAACAAGTCACATATACATTTGGCTAGAATTGCCACTAAAAAGACATTAAAATTTAATCCTGGGGTTCTCATTGGAGGATTATAAGGTCCTGGAACACAGGGTGCCAAGAAAGGAAACAGTACTGAAAATTACAGACATCCTACCAGAGCCATGTGAATGCCCATGACCTCCATGTTGAAAAACAAATATTCCTATAAGATTTACAATGAATCCTAGTACAGAAACAGGAAGAAGTCTCTCATGATGGACATCAGGAGGCTCAAGCGCTCTCTAGGAAAAAAAAAACCCAAACCACAAAATAAACCAAAATGCAAATGTAGACCTTTACAATCTCTTTACCTTATTAAAAGGCACTGAAAAAACTGCTTAGACAGAGGAGCATTCTCATACAAACAGGCATATATAAAGACACAATTAGAAATTACTCAGGACTTTCAGTTTTTGAACACAGACTAATTCTTACTGTCTGAAGCTGAAGTTTTATTATTAAAGCTGTGAAGTATAGTAGAATATTCTGATAGTCTAGCTAACTTTTATCATAAGATTTCATTATGCTGTGGGATGTGGCTCAACACCATAAGAAAACATTCAAGTTTGTTTTAATGTGTAGATTGCCCAAGTCATCCAAACAACTTCGAAGTGTCCAGAATGCCATTTCTTCCTTTCTCCTTAGAAGGGTGAGGGGATGAGGGGAATGAATGAAGGCTGAGAACAAACTGTGGCATTTTTCAAAACTCCCAAAATCTAGATTGATTTTTTTTTTTTAAAAAAAAATTCTTTTCTTCAGAAGTTTTTTTTCAATGAGACATTATAGGCCTAACACAATTTGCATCTGAAGCTAAGTGTTGAAGAGTGTAAATTACTATTGACAGGGGGGAGAAACATTCACCGTCTGTCCAAAGGGATGAAAGGTACAGGCAGTACCAAGACAATGAAACTTTCAGCAGGTGTAAAATTTTGAAGTGACAGTGAGAAAAGGAGTCGCCATCACAAGCAAAGGGAATACTTAGCAGAGCAGCAGGGAAAGAATGATGTTTCAACATTACCCTTGACCCTTCCAGTAGCAGTTTTAAATTTTTCTATTAAGTTTTGTTGCTGTTTCTAGATTTGGAGTGAGGTTTTCCCAAGCTTTTAGGCAATTCCAGCCCAGTTTGTACTGATCTTGAAGGATTTACAAGCTTATCTATGTAGAGGATATGTTCCTGAAAGCTCTTCCCAGTTCTCTATTAATTAAAAAAACCCCCACTAGAATGTATTCTGAACTAGAAGTCTAAACAAATTTATAGTGCATCTCCCATTAAAAAGTAAAAGCATTAATACAGGCTGATCAGAATCAGTTATCAATTTTACTCTTAATCCTATCTCACTTCAGTGCAGACACCCTTGATGTTTAAATTTTCATCTTGAAATTACCACCTGAACCATCTTGTAAAAAAAAAAAAAATTATCATGAAAAGTGCCCTTCTAAATGTTAAAGCTATTACTACTTGCCATTTATATCAGACTTCAGGATTTGGAAGATAACGTTCTTTCTTTAATGAGTTAGCCCAACCTCTTCACAGAATGTATTTCCATTTCTTATGACTAACTTCTCTCCTCTGAATGACTAGTTTTGGCCCTTCTTTCTTGGCCTCATTCGTCCTTTAACAATAACAAGTAAAGATCTTTCTATGACATACTTAACTGGCTGAAAAAAGCACAGGGTAAATCTCACAGAATCTTTACACATAATCAAAATACACTATTTTAAGAAGCTAGTACAGATACACTGAAAAAGTTGGGTTTCTGTGTCACAAAACAGCAATTTCAGATGGCCCTATTCCCTGTTCCAATCACAGATTTTTAACCAATTATGAACATAATCAACTTCAGTAATTTTATTCCCATTAAGTATGCTCTACAAATAGAAATAAGACAATTGATAGTGCAATTGAGTTCATAACATACCTCAACACCTTCAGAAAAAATGAAGAACGCTGTAAAGATGAGGAATAAACCATTAACAAAACCAGCAAGCACTTCTGCTCGAACATACCTGCAAGAAACAAAAAAAGCAACAGCAGATTATTACCACCTCTATTTAAATGCTGAAAATTAAAAGTGGAACTTAGAGGCTGGAGTACAATCTTCCAGTTCTCAGTCATATTACACAGGGATTTGCTAAATGGAAGATGCAGTATATAAACAACAGATAAGTATATGAAATTCATTATGTTGTATTTTGACAGAAATTACCTGATCTAGATCAGCCATTACTTTATCGAGATGAAAGAAAACTTTCAATACATCAAAATCTTCCCATTTAAGATCATCTCTACTGGAAGTTATGGTATAAACATATATTTGGAAGCCACAAAGTAAGATAAGCATGTGAGATGTAATCAAAGTCTGCTGATGTAAAGTTCTGTTTAATATCAAACAACCATACATTAATTTGCTCCCCCTCTGGTAGGGGGATTCTTAGTGAAAGTTTTAAGTAGAAATTAATTATTGCAGCTACTAAGTTTTTCCAATAAAGAACAGCCAGGTTAGAATAACATGTAATTCCAATGTAGCAAACATCAGACTTAATAAATTGTGGCTGTTCTCTAATAAATGGAACACCAGCTGTTTAAATGCAGAGCAGTAATTAATACAGAACCTGCTTTCATTGCAATTAGTTCATGGTACAATCAATTCTTCCTAAATTGATGTTTAGGCACACTGGAGTTTCCACCTTAATTAAACAGTGCTTTAAGTTTCAAACTACATGACCCATGCTTAGGCAAGACAGCTGGAGCTAAATGCTGACATTCAGGTCAGTAACACTATGGGGAATGCAGCAACCTGTGTTACAGCTCATTTGCTGTTAATTAATCAGTATCACCAATTAATGATATTCTATCACCAGTATTGTTTTATAGGGCACGACCGCAACGTGCGATGGAACCAAGTGCCCTTCAGGCTGAACCAGCTGCAGCAGCTGTATCCATGAAGGGCGGTATGGGATGACATACCTCAGCCTTGAGGATCTGTGCTAATGGTAGCCACAGCGGTTGAATCCTGCTGGTTCTGAGAAGCATGGCTTATAATCTCAGGTGCAGCATCACTGAGACTTAGCTCCTTTCAGTTGTAACTTTCTGTTCCAAAGGCGGCATGGGGCACCAGCAGTCCGAGATTCCCTGTAACGCACCTCACTGCGCTGCGAGGACAAACCCATGATGCGGCTGGTCTTACTTCACCGGTGCCATGAACACATGACAACGCAGGGCAACTTTCTGCTGTGTAACTTGCTTCCACTAGTGTGATCACAGAGATCTCAGAAGTAATAAACCTGCTCCCCAAAAGCAATGCCTTCACGTTTTTACTATTTCTAAGGGGATATTAGCTTAAAGGTTTACATAACTCACCTTAAAAAACCACACTTTCAACCTAGCTTTTCCATGTTCTGCAAAAAAAGGTTTTGTTCATACAGTGAAAAATTACCACCTAGACATTTACTAAAATACATTAAGGTAACAGCGTGAAGTTTCTTACCCATATGAGAAAGCATCGTTTGACCTCCATTTTGAAATAACTGAAGCTGCTAATCCAGCCAATAGAGCAGTACAGTCAAAAAACATATGAAAAGAATCTGATATTAGACCTAAACTGGAAAAGAACAGAAAAAAAAAACCCGTTATGTTCCATATGCTACATGTTGAGTATGAAAAAAACCCAGCGTTTAATCTTGTACACACTAGCAGAATACAGCATGTGTCTAAGCTTCAGACATGGTTTTGCTAGCACAGACGAGAAACCCACACTAGACCACCAATACAAATATGATGACAAAACTGCGTCTGTCAGCTTAGGGAAGGCACTTTGGAAGAGCGCTTGGCAAAAAAAAAAAAAACCCTCCTAGCATATGATTTTGGTGGTCGTGGTGGTGGTTTCCACTGACACAAACCAAAGCCCCTGGAGTAGATATACCCACAGCCGCACCTCTCGCCAACATAATTCTAGTGGCAGGTATTTGTTCTTATATTTCCATTTATAGTTTGACCATGTGAGCAAATCCAGCTAGAAAAGTGTATACACACAAGCTGCATTTAAATACTGACCCCACATAAGTTTGTAAAAGTAGTATTTCACATCTAGTTAAAAAAGAAAATTGGGTTTAAAGATACTGCTTTTGAGTATCTATTATTCGCAGTGTACATATAGGTTACCTAGTGCAATAACACTAAAACTGTGCTGCTGAAGACTACCAATACCACCACAGTGATGGCACTAAGCATTTACAAAAGCAATATTCTCAAATCCGTTTTCAAACTTGATACTTTGGAAGGGAAAATTGGTGAAAAATGCTTTAGCATCTGCAGTAAAAAACCCCCAATGAATCAATCAAAATAAAGTTTCATAAAATTTTGACAAACATATGCCTGTGACAAAATATGTTAGGCCTGTAAAGACTGCAGTCTTCCACTTATAATTTTAGTTCATTATGTCAAACATTCCAAGACTGTAAAGTCTACTTCAGCATAGCAGTTTTCCTCTCAAGCATCTTATTTCAGAACTAATGCATTATCAGATGAGAATTTGTCTTTGATGTTCATTCACAGTGCAGCAACTGGACACTTTCTATGAGCAGGGCAGGCTGAAAAAATGGAGTTTCAGTACACAGGGAATTCTAAGATCATATTCTCTTTTGCCTGAAATAAAAGCAGGACAGCAAGCAATATATTTGTGAAGTACTTTTGACTACTACATACCTTTCCTAAATAGACATCTTTTATGTTTACATCTGTTTTTACCCTTTGCCTGAGCAGAGAAGCCAGTCCTTGATGGCATTGCCAAAGCACCAGACCTGCATTCTTTTTAATTTATTGCTGCTCAGTCTCCAAATTTCCAATCACAAAACTTCAGCCAGTGTTTTAGCCTGAATCATGAACAGGTATAGAACTCATCCAAAATGCACCTAGTTCTTCCCACTATAACAGACTACGACGAGAGAGGGATACGTAACTACATTATTTCCCAGCAAAAAGCAAGGTTTCCAGCATCCTGATGATCTCTACTGGGATCACACACATCCAAGGTTAACATATTGTGATGAAGCTCTACTAAATCAAAGGAAGCAAAAGTAGTGCTCCTGAGAGCACAGAGCTCTATCAACAATTTTAAAAAATGAAAATGCGGACAAGGGTGCTAAATTGCTACGGATGGCTGCTGCTTCATTTTGCTAAGTGTAAAGATAGCAATCATTTGCTCCTTTTGCTGGTGATCACCATTACTCTTCTTGTCTGGCTGGAATATGTCCACACAGAAATAAAAGCAAACAAATATTTGCTCCATCTGTGCTTTCAGCTGAATGGATCCAAGCTAATTCCAGTTCAAAAATAATAGAGTGGTATTAGAACAATGATGAGCCACTGCTTGTAAACCTTATCAGTCCTCAAACCTTTGCCGTATCAGCTGCAAGGCACTGACTAGAAGACACACACTCCCCTTTGATCTAGAAGCTGAAGGAAGCAGAGGCTGAAAGACCGCTTCTTAAATGGTTTATTTCAATGACTAATGCACAACTACGATCTTGATTGACAAACACCGGAAAAGTTTAGCATGCTGTTTTACCCTACAAAGTTCAAAGCAACTTAACTTAGTTCACGAGTTACCCAGTCAGTAGGACTTCTATCAGTTTGTAGGCTGTATGTAAATTGGATTTAACACGCAACAGTTGCCAAGTTTTACTAAATTACTAATCATAAGCAGGTTCTCTAAGTCTTGTACACAAGGAAGTATGTGCAACAAAACACAAAAATTGCTTCATATTTGAAAAGACATTCGATACAGAGGTAGTGATGAGCATTTGTTATTACAATTGTCCCAAAAGTTCCGTCTTCCCAATCCTTTGGTAGTCTAAGAACAATTACATACACAACTCGGTTCTTGGAAACTGAAGGACAAAAAGCAACTACTGGCAGAAACAAGTTCTAGAGGACAGCCACGTTTTCACACTGAAGTCAAACACAAAGTTTCATTGGCCAAAGTTCAAACTACTTCATATTAAGAAACCAAACCATTTCAGCCTGACTGAAATCAATTTCAAGATTAACCTGAAGTGTTTCAGATTAAACATTCAGCTGTGGAAGAAGTGAGTTTGGAAGAGAGGCGAGAGAACAAAAGTCTTGCTCTCTCTATATATTTACATCTGTACTTTATGGATACATACAGAGGTGTATATACATACAACTATAACACATCTAAGGCAGAGGATGATGTCATGACTAATTGTCCTTAGGTGCTCTAGCCACCCAATCAGGAAGCAGATGAAGTTGTTCTGCACAAACTCTAAAGGAAGACCAAGGGTTTTAGCTGGATGCCTATGAAGCAGCAGAATGGAATACCCTATCGAATTCTTGAAGGGTGTAGGTAACAGCTTCCCCCTCCCCAAAACCAGGTGACACCCCTAGGGAAACAGCTCATTTTAGGTTCGGTTCTGAGCAGTAAGGAAAATCCAGTGGGGGGAAAAAAACCCCACAGAACACACCAAACATTGAGGGAATTAGGGTGACAGTAACCATAAGTTCGTGATGAATATGAAACGGAAGGAATAAGCATGGCCAAACAGAGACAGCTAGTGGTTTCAGAAAGGTTTTTTTGTACAGAGTCTCCTGGGAAAGCGAAGAGTGTATAAGGACTGTTACTGAAACAAAATCCCATACTAGCTCTAGAACCAGAAATCACACAGCAAGTTATCATGGCACCATGCTCACACCTGCAAATCTCACAGAGGCAAGACTTACCATAGGTGCAACACCAACACAGCTGTGCTGCTTTCAAGACCTAAGCTAGCACCTCCAAGTAGCCAGGCACACGTGGATTTATCAACAGGGGTCAGTACAGACTGCATCTGCAATGCAGTTCACCACGTGGCATAAACATGCTGCGTATTGTAGGTACAGCTGTAAGAGATTCAACCGTGCAAACGATAGGAAGCCTAGTAAGAGGCCAATCTGATTTCATCCAAGGCTTTTTTTAAATGACCTGTAAATTAACGAGACCTTAAAAAACTGGGTGCAAAGTGATTACTAAAGTAAACAAGCGATCCAGTCAACCACTGGCAACATGGGATGTATGCAAGAACTTCCATTAGAACTGGAATACATCATCCAGAGTATCATCTGGTAGAAACCCTGTACTCAAACACATTGTGTCTAAATAACGATGCTTCCACAGTTGATTTAATGACACAAGTATGCACGTAATAGTATTTTAAAACAGAACAGCCCAAATTGCAGATTTCAACTTTAAACAAGCTCTCAGTTAGCAAAATACCACATCCAGTTCTGTTGTCTGTGCTTCAAGAACATCAACGTACCAGAGTTATCTGTAAGAGGATCATACAAATGACAAAACAGCTACGTGACTTCAGGAAACAACTTACTTGGCAAATAAAAGCTAAGGAGAAGGTAAGGAGTAAGATTAAAAAAAAAAAAAAAAAGAAATTAAAATTGAAGACTTTTAGAACTTGCCGACAGAGATTTGGAGGGCTGAAATCATAGATTTGATTTTGAAATAAGAACATCCTAGTCAAAGAACTCACAGCAATCTGCTTAAATTTAAATGAACCAAAGTGCAGTTTTCAGAATCACAATTAAAAAGGAATTCCTTAGTCTGTGGAAGCCAGGGGAAGAATCAGATAATCACGGTAGCCTGTTAGCCTTGCTATCTTACACTCACTGACATCAGCAAGGACGCTAGAGAGAACAGAATCCAAAATCATGCTTCTAACACTTGCAGCGCCAGGCACTGGCCATACCCAAGACAGGCCACGGCGGAATAAAGAAGTGCTCCAAGATGATACAGAAAATTCCCTTTACAAACATTTCATTTCTGCATCTCTCACATGGAGAGCAAAGGAGTTGTGTTTTTGAAACTCAAGAAATAATTTTCCCTATCGCGCTTCTTGTTTGCTTGTTACATGTTTGCTCTTCCAAGGCATGAACCGTCTGCTTTGACTGAAAGCAAATGCTGTTTTGTTCTAGCCCAAAACTTAGGCTTAACGTAAAGATACCTGAAATGAGTGACCTGAAGTATAAACAAGAGGTCCAACTAATAACTATCCAGCAAATCCCAATTCTTAATCTCTATAGTGAACAAAAATAAGATTCCAGTAAGCCCAATTCTTCAGTGACAGATTTCTGGCAAGTGTTGCTTCAGTTTCTAGTTTAATTATCTCATATACAAGACCTTTTCTAGTATAGATTTCATTTCTGGTCACTCTACCAAAAAAGTTTTTATGCTTAAAAGACAGACACCAGAACAAACTCACACGAACCTAAAGCTCTTCATACCTGAACCATTGAGAAAGATATTTGCGTCTTCTGAGCTATTAAAAAAAATATCCATACCGAATAAACAGGCCACGCATACAATAATCCTCACACAATTGCAAAGTGAATCAACATCCAAGTCAAAACCAAGCACATCCAAGATGGTCTGCACGCTGCCAAGATGGTCTGTGCCCACTGCGTTCTCACTAGCGCTACAGGAGCGGTTACTGTAACCAAACTGAAGGATTTTATAGTACAGTTTGAGAGATTCAAAGGAAAATGATAAATAGTAGGATGTGACTGTTTCCAAATCCACACTGCTGCTTTCACTCAAGACTCTCGATTAAGAGTCCCAGTAATCTGTGTCCACGCTAGAGCTCTTGATAAAGACTACTTTAAGCTCCGTGCGGAAGGACGCTCTGTTGGGCTCAGATGCCATTTCCACGCCTGTCCACCTGGAACCGAAGTACTTAGAGACTGAAATACCAGCACAGAACAACTCTATCAAGAATGAAGCACGACGGAGATACTGCCACCACTCTCTGTTCTCTACCTGTACGCCACGCATCAGTACTAAAGTTATTTCTGCTTGTACGTTACTACAGATTTTTCAGTAGCAATTTGGTCCAGTCCCTCCTGTTTTTTCCGCCTTTGTGGACGTACGCGCCACACAAAGCGCCGCTTAGCTACGCCAGGACGCGCGAATTCCCGCTCCTCGCTCAGACGCGAGGCTGTTTGGCGCAGCGCTGCGTTTTCCCACCCAGCCGTCAACTGAGGAACGCAGCCACGTTCCCAGCCACGGGCTCTCTGCGGCCGGCACGGCAGGGCTGCGACCCCGGGGTCCCGCAGCTCACGCCAAGGCCGGGCTTCCTCCTCAGCGAAAGGCCCCGCCGCACGGCCGGCG
>WAAD01040562.1:25212-36221 GCA_013389945.1 Fregata magnificens | reverse complement strand
GGTGTGCGGGGGCGCCGGGCGGGGGCGGCGGCTCTGCCCGCCCGGGGGGCGGCTCTGCGCTTCTGCTGCGCGTAGTCCTTGTGGAATGCTGTTTGTTAGGAGGTGCTGCCCGCGAAGAGAGGGGCACCCGTTCTAGAAGCCTGTTCCTTGGAATGAGGATTAAGATGCTGTATTTTGACGGAGGGTTTTTGGTTTTCGCCGGTTTTGTTTTGAAGAGGTGTTCTCTATGGGGGTGTCGTAAGAATTTTGTACAGAGGTCAATCTTGCATTGCAATTTCATAACTTAATTGGCAAAGCCGATCGGCACTTTCTTACTGGAAAGTGTCATGATGCTAATCCTAAAGATTTTATATAGACGTCTATTTTCCTTAGATTTAATTGTAATAATATCATCCTTACTTATCATTGCAGCCTATTGTATGCAATTGAGTAAACGCAAGAATGTATGGCAAGCCAGGAAGTCTCATTACCACAGTAAACAACATTTACACTGTCATCTTAAGTATGCTTTTAAATTTTAACTATTAATTGTTACAGTAGTACCGGTAAGTATTGTCGTGTCTAGGTTGCAACTGGGGAAAGAGAACCTAAGGTTCACCTTTTTAAACGCTCGTATGACTGAGACACGGTGATCCTAAGGGATGCTGAGCAGCTACTGGTGCCAGTCAGATTTCGAAGTCAGGGATGATTGTTTACACCTATAAAATGAAGCAACCAAAACAAGTGATTAACTTCTGGAAATAGTTTCAGTGACCTCGCCAGCCTCACAAAAGAAGTCAGTGGTAAAACTGGAACTCACATTTGGGAAGACCTGTTATGTGCGGACATATTCAGAATGGTATCCATGCAAATTGGCAATTCTGTACTTTTAAGAAATAAGTTTACATCACCTAAACAAATTACTCTTACAAAAATTCACATAGGTTCAATTATTAAGTACAAGTTCTTGCTCTCTAAACTTTTATAGTACCATTCCTAAACAAAAAATAAAAACTCCCTTTCTTTGTTCAACTAGTTTCAAAAGAACAAAAATCCCTCCAACAACCTAGGAGCCTTACAGACGCAGGTTTCTTAGGTCGCAGTCCTGCATCTTGTGCATCCTTCCTTTTTGTGCTTACACTCGTACTTGCTTTCCCTTCTGCCAAGCTGCCAAACCAGATGGGAAGAACAAAATGCTGTGTCTTAAACCTTTAACACAACTGGTAAGCTTAGTGGAAGGAGAGTGTGAAGGGGATGAGCCAGAAAATAAAATAATTTTATTGGGACTACTTACCTGACCGCGGTAGCCAAATACGTATTTTAGTGGTGCCTGGTGAACAAAGCAACAGGCTGTGAGGTCCTGGAGACCTACTTGTCTCTCTGTAGTTGACCCTAAGGATGGAACACGTAGACACTGCATTGGTACAAAACAACAATTTTACAAACAGAGACATAGGCTGTGCTTTTCCTTCCAACCAACTGGACTTCTTTCTGGAGTGTTCATTGAAAGGCGGAGACAATTATTCAACTGAGCAATAAGAAAAGGGATTGCATAATTGCCAAGAATGCGCACATCCGTCAGTACTGGAGAGGACCGTTCACTTGTAAAAGAATGCTAGGTAGCTTGTGGGATAACTGTTGATCTTCAGTTACAGAGTCCCTTTAACTTCCAACAGATTCAAAGATCACAAACAACTGTCCTGTAAAAACAAGGGGGGAAAAACAATCCTACGTGGCAACAATGAGGTAAGTTGAGAGGGTTTTTAAGACTAAAGTAATTTACATTCATATTTTCAAGCATGGTATATGCGCTGTGGAGAAAAATGATCAAAACTTCTGTGAAAAAGCACACAGATAGTCTCTCAAAAATTGTAATTGATCGGGCTGTCCTGGATCACTTAATTTGATCAGAATTCCCTGCTGAAAGCCTAGAAATTACTCATGGAGTAACGTGAGTAATATGTATAGATGAGTAACTGTTTAGTAGTAAGCTTAGGATATTCATCTCGTGTTCAACTCGTACTGATCTTGCGAGTAAAGGAGGAAGAACAGATGTAGATGACACATTTGAGGTGCAAACTATGGAATGCAGTGGCTGCTGGATCCTGCTGAGATTACAGTTTATAAATGTCTGGAGAACTGGGAGTGCTACCTAAGAGGCACGGATGTTGGGGCTACCTTTGTAGGAGCTGCTTTTTAAGAGCTCCTGTTTAGTTCCAAAATCAGGAGGGTCCAGAAACCCCTGCCTTATACTAAGGCTGTTCCCCCAGTTAGCCGATACATAGCACCTAGCATCTGACAGTTCCAGTGTCTGCTGAGTTCTAGGTTTAGCAGACCAGCTGCTACTGATGTTGTTGTGTTCCTACGTTACTCCATTTGGCATGTTTCTTTTGCTCCCCCTGGGTGGAGCCTCAGTTAGTGTGATCAGAATCGTATTTTCCACATTAATAACCATTGTCGAGCAGCTATACAAACTATTGACAAAATGTCCAGCAAATCGGTGATTAAAGATTGTTCCTTCTGTGTATGGTGCCTGAGTGACGGAAAAAGAAAGAGCATTTAACTTCCTCCTTTCTGCCAGTGCTCTTGAGGAGGCACCTTCTCTCCCTTTCGTTTCCCAGCTAAGGCAGAGCTCCTGCAATGCTGAAAATACTGAATCTCTGTACAAATTTACTTCCTAATTTCAGCTGGGTGGGTTTGGTGAGGTACGTAAATGTTCAATCAAAAATGCAGTACTGAGAAAATAAGAGACGATGAACAATCTGGAGTTAAGGAATTACTCTATATTCATTTTCATAGAACAATGAAATTCAAAGTTAACAAAAAAAAAGTGCAAAGCAAGTAAACATAGAAACTGAGTACCACAAGTATCTGTCTTGATAGTTGAAAGTAATTGGCCCAAGTCCTAAAATCCTCCTTATTTATACTTAAACAAAAGTCTACTTAATATTGTGGGAGTTTTGCTTAAGTAAGGGAGATAACGATACGTGGGATTGATGACTTTTCCTTTCCTGTTGCTTGTTTTAAAGGTATTTTCACTTCTGTAAGCTTCCAGGAAGAGTTATGGGAATCCGGCTACTACGCTTCACTTCTGTGGTGATCATTGTCTTACTTCTTGTGGCAGGTGCTTTAACAGCTTTGCTTCCCAATATCAAAGATGACAAAATGCCCAATTTGAGAAGGGAACCAAAAACCCAGAGTCAGTCTGCCTTGGATTCATTTACTCTTATTATGCAGACATATAATAGAACTGACTTACTGCTAAAGCTTTTAAATCATTATCAAGCCATCCCCCACCTACATAAAGTAATTGTTGTGTGGAACAACATTGGTGAGAAGATACCAGAGGAAATGTGGAATTCCTTGGGGCCTCATCCTGTCCCTGTTATCTTTAAAGTTCAAACTGTAAATCACATGAGGAACAGACTCCAGAATTTCCCTGAGCTGGAAACAAAAGGTAATCAGCAGTTCATATCACTATTACTAATATTATTTTCACACTTAAAATCTGAATGCTAAAAGAGAGATGGTTTGAGTTATATGTACGTGTAATAAATCCAAGGATCTGTTGGGCCACTTAATAGAACATGGGCAATATAGAAGAAACCTACGTTACAGTATCAGATGCACGCCACCACCAGCAGGCTAGAGGCTGTCAATGAACAGTAAGCAAAAAAAGAGGGATATCAAATGCATTTCACAGGCTTTTGCAACTGTGTCTGTTCTCCATTTCCTTTGTCAGGCAAACATAGGTAGTTCAGCCTCTCTTCCTTTTATAGTGTAAACCGAAATTGATAGTGCATGTATTTATTGACTCTCTGCATTAATTTGGACTTAAGTCATCTGGTAAGGACTTGGGTTAATCCATGCATTTTAAGACTAAGTTCTCAAGCATGTTCTGCTCTTCAGAGAAACTTCCCTCCCTAGCTGTCTGGCTTTCTATCTCAAATTATGCGTCCTTTTTAAGAGTATTTTCCCCAGTCTTTTGGCTATTCATCTAAATATTCTTCCTAAGCTCTTTCCAGGAGAAGCACAACAATAAGCCCTGTTTGTTTCAAGTGGAAAAAACCCCATATGTTGCATTACAGACCTGACCTTACTCATGATTAGTAAAGGTAATTCTATTTACTGCCCCCTTCCTAACATGCCTTGCTACTCAAAACCCGTGACTTCTAGGAAGACACTAGCAACTTCAACTTCCCCAGTGTTTTATTTACTGTAATAGGATTTATTCTGACTATAAGCTTAAACAGCTTTAATGCATCTGGAGTTCTGATCTAAGAATATCTTTCCTTTTCCACTTCCTGCTAGTCTTTTGCCTAAAATCTAAGGCAAAGATTCTTCCTTCTGTAGTTAATCATATTGAATGTTGCCTGTGCAATTTATTAAGCTTGCTTATTTAGAACTTGCAAGTAGTGAGGAGACGGGTAAAATTTTGTACTAAGAATCCCGTATAAATCTCATACACTAAAGAATGGTATCTAACTCTATTTTAGTTGTATTTTTACACAAGATTAGTAGAATTTTAAGTTGCTTTGCCAAACACTCCCAAGTCTTCCACCCCATATCTGTCCAGCTGTACTACAGATGATCAAAGGTTGCTGAGTTTTGTTACAGCCTGGCAAATAATCTAAAACTTAGGTTTGCTTCCAGTTACCACAAAGCTGAAAGCTTGAAATCTAAGCTTTGAAATCTTAAAATGAGCTCTGAAATCTAAGTATGTTTTCTCAATCTACTTTCAAGGAGTTACAGTTCAGTTCTGCAATTCAGCTTAATGGTTATAGAAGTTTCACAGCTAACTTGTGAAATACTGTGCTGCATACTGTGCTCATGTATTTAATCTTGTGATAAGTTAAAAGTTTTTCTTTCTTTTTTTTCCTCCCTTCAGCTGTTTTAATGATGGATGATGATACACTAGTCAGTGCTCATGACCTTGCTTTTGCCTTTTCTGTTTGGCAGGTAATGTTTTGCACCTTGGCAGGCAGTATTTGTGAGTTACAATTGAGATTAATGGTTTTAATTAGAGTAATACTATATCATAATGTTTTACCATTGATTTTCTAGCTATAAAGCTAAATTTTAGAAGGATTGAAGCATTGAATAGTAGAAATTGCAAAAATATTCTTCAGTAGTAGCCATACCTGTAATCCATAACTTTAAAATTTTTAACTCTTCTTGTACATAAACACAGAAGTTGCTGACTGCTGAATTTATTTAAATAGTAGGCTGCAAAACAAAAGCGTGGGGTTTTTCTCTCCCTAAGAGAAATTGTCTGTAAACGTATTTTGAGTGCCAAATATACAGCTGCAAGTTGTGGATAGATGTTTCTTGGCACTACATGATGTGCAATGAGGCATATTGTGTCAGTTTTGCAAAACTGTATTTAATTGCAACGTTTATGCAGATCAAAGGACCATATGCCAACAATTTCATTTTTTCCTGGCAATAATCTTGTGCCCCTCTCATTTTAAAAAAGCATAAGTCTCTCTTATGAAAATACTTAACACACATTTCACAGTGTGGGCTTCATTTTGATTTTATAAATTTCTTTTTTCTTTCAGCAATTTCCAGAGCATATTGTGGGATTTGTTCCTAGAAAGCACATTTCTACTCCTTCAGGTGTATACAGTTACGGCAGCTTCGAATTGCAGAACCCTGGATTTGGAAATGGAGATCAGTATTCTATGGTTCTTATTGGTGCAGCATTTTTTCATAGTGGATATTTAGAAGACTTTCAAAGACAGCCAGAAGCTGTTTACGCCTTAATAGATGAAACTCAAAATTGTGATGATATTGCCATGAATTTTCTGGTAGCCAAGCATACTGGAAAGCCTTCAGGAGTGTTTGTGAAGCCTGTTGATATAAGGAATTTAGAAAAAGACACTAACAGTGGCTATTCTGGAATGTGGCACCGAGCAGAGCATTTGTTACAGAGATCTTACTGTGTAAATAAGCTGGTTAATATTTATGATGGCATGCCTTTAAAATATTCTAATATCATGATTTCTCAGTTTGGTTTTCCTAATTATGCCAATCACAAAAATAAAATGTAAGCCAATGAATTTAAGGGGTTAGATGTTAAACAATACTCAGTGAATTGTACTGAGTTCAAGGAGAGAAGGTGTAATTACTCCATCTTGGCCATCCTTATTTGTAGCCTCTCAATTTTTTCCATTTGGCTTTTTATGTACTTTTTTTTCCCCCCTTTCTTACTAATTCTCCAAGGTAAGTTTTGAGAAAACCTAAAGAATAGATGCTAATATTTAGCTGTGATAAAATCATCCTCTTTCCTTAAAACCTGAAAAGCTATTACAATTAATTAGGCCAGTTCTTCAGAAACATGCAGATGGAAATGCACTCCTACCCTTCAGTGCTATGTTTTGATTGTTTTTTAAATATGCGTATCTAGTCAAATGAGGTCTAGGCATATTTTTGATAGTTACATGTTGAGATGCTTCCTTGCCTTCCCCCTCCTCTCCTCACCTCCTCCTACCCAGTTCCCAGTGAAACTATAGAAAGGCTACAGTAAACTGTTGGTCAGGCTTCTAGACTCCTGTACAAAATCCCTTTGAAGTTTGTATATAAGCTATTCTGTATTCTGAGATGTTCCTGAAGCTGCTACGAAAGCAAGCCAGAAAGGAGTACCTCACCTTAATCTCAGATAGTCCTAAAACCATTGCCTACAATAGCCACTACATACTAGTGGATAGTGGAAAATGATCTCTGATGTGGCTTTTTTTTGCTATTATTAATTTGCCTAGAGTTGCTGAAACACTGCAAGCAGCTGAAAGGTAAAACCTAGTAGTTGGAAATGTAAGAAACATGAATACATGAAATATGAAACTTATATAAGCAGCCAGCAGAAATGGATGGGATATTACTCATTGATACTCTCTTTAGTAGTTAGTTTTGGTTTTATATTTTGTGTGTACATTGTTACAAAAATGTGCCCAAGAAAATCCTTACTTTTTAAAAATGTCTTATTTACGATTCCTAGTAAGAGCAAGCTGTTCTACATTTATTACAGAGTGTACATTTTGGAATATTACAGGTCTACTGTTTTTTTAACTACTCTTTCAAATGAGTATTTACGTTTTGGTTCCTTTTATCTCTGTCTTTGGTGGCTATGACAAGAGAATTAAAATGTGCAATGAATGGGAAAAGCATTAGGAAAAAAAAAAGTATTTTAAGGTACAGTGATATTTGACAGGGCTTGTACTATTATCAGTCTCTGAATTCCCTGGTTTCACCTATAGCAAGAAACAGAGCTATTATTAACAGCTTTTGCTAGATTGGGACTCTGTAGTTCTGGAAACGTTGTGGTAACATAGACAGGACAAACCTTTTCCATTGCAATAACAGAACGCTTTTGTGGTGCAGAGGAAAGACCAAAAGAGTGATTTTCCTGGATCACAGAGAGGAATCAAATCCAGCATCCAAAGTAGATTTAGTTTCATCTGCATCAGCTTTTAATTGATTCTTGGTTCAAAGGTGTTTACAGGCAATCAATAACAGCTAATACCTAGTACACAAATAGCATCTGCACAAACGGTGTATAATTTTATCATTTTATGTAATAAGTTAGCCAAACAAAAAGTGGTTGAAAAATGTGACAAGTTCTTCACGGCAGGGCTGATTCTCAGTGTGAGTCTCTGGGTTTCTTTGGGGAACGGAGGATTCTTTTGCCTTGTTCTATCAGTGTTAAAGGATTTGGTTTCTGTTCAGTGAAGTCTTCCTAGTACTTTTGCAAGATTTAAAGGGCAAACTCTTAAAATGGCTATGTAAAGTCTGCTTAATTCTGTTGTAATAGTGAAAAGTAGCTTTTAATTATTGTGCTGTGATAAGTAGTATACAAACAGGTCTATGTTTCCAGAAATGCAACTATTCCTAGTAGTAGTTCACTGCATTTCATTTACTTACTGGTCTTCTGTAATTTCTGTTCTGTGCAGTATCAAGGAGAATTGTGAAGACTCACAGATGTTGTTTACCTTACTTCTAAAATGTGAAATGAACTGTCAACTCAGCCAAATCTTAGTATTGGGTTCTTTGTTGGGGGGCAGGAGTTGTTTTGGGTTGGGTTTGGGTTTTTTTGGTTCTTCTGTATCAGTGAAAGAATTAATAGAACAAGCTTTTATTATACTGGTAAATTTAATTTGTACCATTGTCAAATAAAATAGATAGATAAAAGAGATTTGCAATGTATTTATTTTCAGATTATTGACCAAGTTTTTCAGTGTTAGATGTCTAAAGTAACCTCACAGTTTGCATACGGATGAGCAGCACCAAGATTTCATTTTTTAAAAAACGTGTGCTTGTTGGCACACACATTCACTTAATTTAGGTAAGGCCCACTCATGAGGAAAAAAAGCCATCAAAAAACCACAGCCTTAAGCAGTTAGGCTTAGATAGCAAAGAAAATTCAAAGACAAGACTTCAGCTCTTGCCGTAATTCATTCTGCATAGGAACCAAAAGGGGGTGGTTGGTTGGTTCATTTTTTAAAGCCTGGTAACTTTTTATCCCTTGATGGTTATAAAAGTGCCTTAAGATTCTTTAATGAAATATATTACTGAGAATTTATTTTTTTAACAAAATAATATGCATGTGATGATTTTTTTCTAAGAGATCATCTAGATGTCATTTGGAAATATTCTGGAGTCTAAACAGATTCATCGCCACCTCTGAATGTTCTGTAGAAATTAATGTTTATGCAACACAGGATTTTTAAAATGGTGTCTAAAAGATATAGTTAAAAAATCCTTGTTGAAAAAATCAGGATATAGTCTTAAAGTGATGCAACAGGACTACAAGAAAATTGCTTCTTTACCTACAGTTAAAAAATGCCACAAGATGTCACTGTAGCCTTGATATTTGATATCATCAAATGTTAAAAATAGTAGTTGGAATTGATTATAATAACAAATTGTATGAGGTGAAAACATCCTTAAAGCTAGCATTTCACACAGTGAAATTCAGTAGATAATCATACTAAAAGCTATGAGACACAATACTGGAACTGAAAAAACAGGGAGCTTATTTTGCCCGTATTTTTACAGGGAAGAAGAGAAAGATTATTTTAACTAATTTCCATGCTGACAAAGGCTCTAGCTCATTGCCAGAAATGAGAACTTGCATGCAACCAAAGCAATGTTTGTAACCTTGCAAAAGGTATATAAGCGGTATACAAAGAACATTTGACAGTAGGGCTTCACTTTCTAGTCATGTTTGCCTCCTAGATTCACCAGCATAGCTAGATGGATTTACAAATAATAGGCTTTAACACAAACTATGTATCTAGGGGTTCTAGATACTGGATAGCTAGCCTGTTACACTGCCCCATCGTTGCTTCTGTTGCCCAAGATACCTCAGTTAAACCTAAGTTGAGTATGCTCGTACAAACTCCCCTCAAGTAGACTGCAGCACAGACTTAGAAATGTATGTGACATTGAACTGTAGTGAAAGTTTTGAGTAAACAAGGGTGTTAGAAAACTATGGTTCTGGAGAAAATACATTAATATCTCTTTTCTTACATAGGATATGTTACCCCTTAGAGAATTGCTTGTAAATAAAAAATGAAATATTTGATCTAATTAAGGGTTAAATACAAGTGAAAGTCATATAGAGCAATATAGGAAAAGCTAAACACATTGATTTCCATGAAAAGCAAGTACCCTCCAACAACCTTTATTTAATCTGCTGTTACAGAAGACTACGGTCTCAGTCTTCCAAGCGTCTTGTATGGAATAGTACGTACTACTGAGAATGAGGTTTCTTACCTAAGTTCACAGGACCAGGCCCAAAGAGAGTCATATTTAGGAATATTAGTTCTGGAGCTACGAAAAAAAGGAATAAAGAGGACTGTAAGAACACAGGTACAAATTATTAGAACCAATACCAAAAACAAATAAGCAACCACAAAACAATTGCACTAGAGAAGTACTTTCTGTAGTGCTTCAGCATATTTGTAAGGCCTTAGAGGTTATCCAGTGCTTATGACACTAGATTGAAAATTGAAGAGTCAAAAGTGTTTCACACTCGTGTTTAGCCGTATCTGCAGACACTAGAATTAATCGTATGAGCTGGTAGTTACAGTAGGTTAGTTACAGCATTAGGAAAATATGGTGATAATAATGTGGACCTCAGGGCTGGATATTGCTTTGTATTACAATGTCTTTTTAAGGTGTTTAAAGGGTGTTTTTTTTGTTTTAGGGAAGAATAGCATCCTTTTTTTTTTTTTTTCCTCCTCGAGGTACCTCTCCTTTGCAACCTTTTGCTTGTGTAGTTGTGTAAATGAGATGGACTGTCTGCTCAGTTTGGCACTTATTAATTCTTTCTAAAGGGGAGGGTGGTAGAAGAAAGGCATTTCTAACACTTTTAATGCTTCTACTTCTTTGGCAGTAAGTTAATTGCAGACTACAACCTAATTCAGCTTTTGCAAATGAACCACCAGAAAGCCAATCTTTCACTTTTTTAAAACATCAAGCTACAAATGATTTTGTGTAGTTTTACGACAGCCTTAGAAGCGTACGTGAAACTCTTCACCGCTGGATGACTCCTCAGGAAGAGCGAGAGCCCACAGCTCGAACCAGTGCGTTAAGAGAGCTTCATGCGACGGGGGTGCGTGTCGTGTCGTCCCTTTCTGTTCGCAAAGCGGCTTCCCCCAGCTCTTGCTCCCCCTCAGATACGAGTTGCCGCCCGGCAGATACAGCTCCTCGTCTGAGGGAAGGAGGGCCGCGCGGGTGACAGAAACCCCGGCGGGCGGGAACGGAGCCGCCTGCGCGCGGCCGTTGGGCGGGGGGCGCCGCAGCCGGGGCTCACCTGAGGAGAGCCCCGCTCTAGGGGCGCGCCCGGCAGCGGCCCTCTCTTCACCAGGCGCCGCTCGCTCATTGGCTGGAGAAGTAGGAAGGCAGCTTTTGATTGGTGGGCCGGGTTGTCTGTCAGGCTAAACGGTGCCGCGGGCCCAGCCCCGCGCGAGGAAGCGTCCCAGGTAGGGGAGAGAGAAGTCTCCCGGTGCAGTGCCGCGCTTCCCTTC
>WAAD01040562.1:2557-24245 GCA_013389945.1 Fregata magnificens | reverse complement strand
CCACGGCTCACGCCGGAGGAGTTGGACGAGCGGTGGCTCCGCCGCTCCCGGGCCGCGGCGGGGTGACAGGCGTGCCCCCGGGCAGCGGCGGTCTGCCTTGCCCGTCCTACACTGCCGCCCTCATCTGTCTTTCAGATCGGTTGTACTTTGCTACTCTACGAAACAAACCCAAGAGTACCGTGAATACCCACTACTTCTGCACCGATGAGGAACTGGTCTATGAAAAGTAAGTGTCGTGATCTGTTGTGTTTTGCGTGTTCAAGGTGATCACCTGAGATTCTTCCCGACGCGCTCGAATACTATAGAAAATATTTTCGCCCTATTGAGCTACTTGCCCAAAGCATGGGTATAAAGTTAGCCTGAATATGTTTATACATTAGCTGAAACTAGTTTAACAACATTGCTATTTTACAAAAACACAAAGCCAGCTACAAGACCAGTTAAATGGCTTAAATTGTGGCTGAGCTAGGGGAAGGATATCTGAGCTTTGTAAGATTTGTTTATAAGGTGGTGAAGATCTCTTAAGACTAATTACATCTTATTAAATGGTGTCTTAAATAGAAGACTGTTGTTTGGTATGAATAGGTGAAACAATAGTTTGTTTTATATGTATTTTCCTGTATAGAGAGTATGAAGTGATCACCTTTTACACAGAATCATAAGAATGCAAAGCTTAAATGTGCTTCTGAAGAACGTCTGCAACTTTTTTTTATAAGTCTGGAGAAGGCTTTGAGATTAGCATTTCCTGTTGGCTTTTGTAGCTTTAGAACAGCAGAAAAAGTATTTTCTGTGAAGTAAAAGCTTCACGTGTTTGGAAGACGCTGACAGCACATTGAAGGTCAACAGTAAAGTTGATTGTAGTGTGAATACTATTAAAGGACGTAAAACACACTAAACAAATAAAGCAATCGCTCTATGCTGTGGTTAAAAAGTAGTTGCTCTACACTGTGTTCCCAGATCAGCTGTTCCATGTGTGATGATAGATCTAGCCACTTGGCAAGGGGTTTGCTGCAGCACAAGTGAAACAAACGTGGTCTTATTTTAAATATAACTTTCTTTCTATATGAGTAGAAGAACTTGTGAGCATCAACCATTCTTCCTTCCCTTCTCCAGTGACTTCAGTACTGCTTCTGGGAAGGTGTGAACCAATCTTCTTTGGTTTCTAGCTTTTTTTCTATGCACAGCTTACAGTTGCAGGGTTTCTTTTCTACACAGGCTTTTAAGTCTTCGTTATCTTAAGCAGTGTGTCTTCTATTCGAGTTCCCGAAGTTGACTCCTGTAATTAACTGCTTGGGTTGGGAGTAGGTTCTGTAATGATCATTAACTAATTTAGGTTGGAAGGGACCTCAGGAGTACCCTAAGGCAAGGTTGACCTGTTATTAAAAGCAGAATTCAACTGGAGAAGGTCCTGAGCAATTTGTGTTATATGAATATGTTCCACTTTCTTTAATGACAGAAAAAATTGATCTTGTATCTCTTCTAAGACTTCTGTGTTATGCTTGAGCTGAGGTATTTTGTTTCTAGTTCTTAATATGCTTCTAGGAAGGGTGAAGGAATTGTATGTGGGATTTGACCTTGGGGGTTGGAAGGGGGAGCAGTTCTGTATGCTGTTAGTTACAGATGATTGTACTAACCAAGGACTGTAAGTGGGGCATTTTGTGTGAGGACAGTAGCGTATTTTAAAAAAAAAGTACTGAGAAATTTGAGGGCAGGAAAAAAAAGTAATTTTCTTTAACATGTACAAAGGAAATTCAGTAAGTATACTCCTTAACCCAATTACCTGTTAACCACATACCGGGGTGTAACTTGATACCAGATATAATTACAAGATAATGGAAGAAAGCAAAGCTTCCTTTATCTTCTAGGGCACATCTAAAGATTTTGGACATGTAACTCATGGTGTATTTTCTGAACTGATAGTTCCTAAACTATTTGGTCTTTTTTTAAAGGTATCATCCTATATTTGATACCGTAATAGTACTCTCCCTTTTGTGCTCTCAAAGTAAAATACTAAAACATAATATGAGGTAGAAATTAAATGACAGTTACCAGGTGGTATTAATGAATTTTGTGTAATAACCTAACTCTTTTACATAGCAGTGCTAAACTTTCCCTTGATGTTTGTATTGCAGCACCCATCACTATCAGTGTATGCGATATTTGGTAGTAAAACCATGCCTGGTTTTGTTTTTATTTTTTTTCCTCTCTCTTTTCCCTCTTGTCTCTGAGGAAGTTTATATTGTCTCAGGGAAGTAAAAACAGGTGTCAGTAGCATTACCATATTTGATATTTTTTTCAATATCTTTCTGAAATTGGAAAGCTAGAGGCAAAATGAGGAATAGAATGCAAGTCTCTTGGTTCTCGGGGAAATACTGATTTTACTATAGCTTCCGTTTTCCTTATGCTTATCAGCAAGCTTGACATCAGTCTGTTATGTTTCACAGGCTGCACAGCAAAGTGAGGGGCCTGACATCAGGGGTTGTCTGTAAGTAGTAGCGGAGTGTAACTGTAATACACCAGATTGGATCTGCTGCTGGTTTTCTCAAAAATGCATCCTTCTTTCTGAGATAGTGATTAGAAATGTTTGTTACATGATAGCAGAATAAACATTTAGAAGTGGGTTTTGAAGTGCAATAGCTCAGAACAGTGGTTTCCAGAGTCTTCATTCAAAATGGCCTGCCTGTGCTGGTCTCGCTGATCAGAATTTCATGGCCACTTCTGCTTTTTAATCAAATGAGTTGTCCAGATTGTTACAAGGAGGGGGATAGGAGATGTCTACTCAAGCACAAAATCCTCAGCACCTGAGGTATGTAAGTTATTTTGTTAATAAGACTGGTTATTGACTTAATTTGGTTTAGATGCATCATTCTAGTGACAAGACAAAGATACTTCATTGTGCATGGAAGTAAACTGCTATTCTTTGGGCTGTTGCTCTTTAGTGATAACTCTTAAGTATGGAGTGTTACAGAAATTTATTTAGCTGACTTTACTGAGGTGTCACTTGCTGAGGTGTCACTTGCTTTCACTGAAGCAATATATGATCTGAAAACCTCACAAATATGTAGGTTTGGGGCTGTCTGATTACAGAGAGCACATTATTGGATCACGTAGTACTTAAAATCTCACTGCCTTGCTTCCGTTTTTTTTCCCCACTCTTGAAGAGACAGAAGGAAGAAGTAATAGCATATGTTAATAGTATACCCCATTTATTAAACAAAGCAGCTGTAGTGCTAGATCTAATGGTTTCGGAAGTATTGGTCTGATAACTGCTGCCTTGCTGTTGCAGTTTGGCACGTGATTTATCACTGAATTGTACACAAAGTGTGGTTATGTAATCTCGAGTACTTTAGCCTTCAGTTTTCACTTGAAGTTGTCAACTGTTCTAATGAATTCGTAACACTGTCTTCACTTATTTAAACACTCACACTTTTAAAAATAATAAGGATAGGCTTAAATGCTTTTAAGAACATCTCAAATGCTAGCCGACTAGGAACTCGCTACAAGAACTGTCACTATTTTAGTTAAATGTGCTGCAATTTAACCTTGAACCTATTATGCTAGGAAAATGGTATGTAAATTCCTCAGCTGAGGGAACAAGAAACCTGAATGAATTTATCCAATTCTGAATTCTCTTTTTTGATTGTTCTGTTTCTGTAAGATTTTGTCGGTCTCTGTCTAAAACTCTCTGAGGTCCCTCCTGAGAGAGTCTGTACTACCACTTGTAAGGAAATACAATTTTTCAGGGTAATGTGGTGCAGGTAACTATTACTTCAGGAAAATGGAGTTAATGAGAAATAATCCAGCTTGATGAAGACTGTCATTTGGCAAATAGACAAGCCTTGCCTTGGCAAGAACTCAAATAATGAGTTAGGCACTAGTAAGAAGCTTTTTATTCTCTAAGAATAGTGTCTTTCATGTTTCACCTTTCAGTAAACAGATCTGGGTTGGGGATACTACACTTGACTGGTTAACTTAGCTTTCACATATTTTTATCAAAGCAACTTTTTATGTCCTTTTTCTTGTTGAGTAGTTTTCTCAAACAAAATTAAAAGTTTAGATAATGAGAAACAGGAATCTCTTACTGATAAATTATAACACCAGCTTTCATAAATCATAATGTTCTTATTCAGTCATTTGTTCTGATTTTGGATCTCTTGTATAAACAGCTTTTGCAAATCTAGTCTCTGACATCTTGTGAGCAGCTGTAAAAGTAATTAATGTGATATTCTCTGTACATCCTATGTTTTACATTAAAACTTTCTTTCAAGCCATATTATGTTACTTGCCCATTTCACAGGAGTCTTAATGTTGGCTATTCCTTTGAGTTCAAGCAGCAGTAGAATAAGACTCTCAAATGCTTAGCTGCAACAACATTAAATGAGCACTGTTTGACTTGTAGGACTTGTTTCCTTCACTGCATGTGTATAGGCAAAGAAGCAGTTTCTCTTTGCTGTGAGAAGAATAAGGGTTAACTTGTTTGTTTTTACTTAGGCTAAATGCTGCTTTTCTGGGGCTATCCAGTAATGGTACTTGCATAGAAACCTGAACTTCTCCATCGTTCTGTGGCTTATATCATTTGAAAGGAAAAAGAAAACTTAAACTTAGCCTTGTTAAAACAAACAGAGCTGTCTCTTCACACAGAGAACAGTGAGTTCCTTGTTCAGATCAGTAGCTTTTGAAGACTTGAACTTGACTATCAGATGACCAAGATAACTTAGTAAGCTAAAGTCCACAAAAAAAAAAATTAGGAAATTTCCCAACTTCTATCAATGTGAATGTAAATACAGAGCAGAAAAACTTCATATTCTAATACCAGCTTTTGTATGTCTAATTCTTACAGGTGAGTATTGAGGATAGTACTCCAGCTTTATTTTGTTTTCCGTCTTAAAATGAGAGGTTTTAAATTCACTGCGAACAAGAAAATCAGAAGATCAAGAACTGGGAGTGTCAACTTTTCCTTCAGACACGAACTACTGACATAATTTTATATTTGAAACTTGTAAAGTGCTATCCCCTAGCACCTGTGATGTTCTCTCCAGTCCAACAGTTTCATAAATTTTATACCTACACATTGCTTTACCATATCTGTCTTCACTTCTTAGTATAGAAAAGATAAAAGCGGTTGCCAAAAGTATTGAGGATTTTTTTGTTTGCAGTAAATGGGCACCAAGATAAAACAGATCTGTTTTCTAGGCTCCAGTTTTATATTGGACAGGAGTATAGCTTGATATAGGAAATCCCTTATGAGAAACTTGGCCTCTGTTAAGATGACTTTTTTTTTTTCCATAGAGGGTAGGTTTTTAACACGACCTGAAGATTCTTCTATAAGGAAACTTTTTATGGGAGAAACTCTTCACCGATACTTTGTTCTTGACATGAAGGAGCATTGTATCAAAAATGCATATATCTGGAATAGCTGTTTAATTATCTATAATTTGGATCTATGAGTTCCTGTTGGATTTTGAAGAATCAGGATCTTGAGGAGGATTTGGAACATTCAAAGGGAAATGGAGTACCTGGTATTTTGCATAATCCAGAGCCTCTGCATTATTCTTACCTTCAGATGCAAGCAGTGAGGTGATAGATCGTTTCTAGGGTTATATTTGCTGTTTATACAGCAAGTATTTGCTTGGTCCATTCAGAAGTGTACAATCCCTAAGTAGTATTAAGTGTTAGGGACTGTGTCTGAGCCCAGATCAGAAAGCTCCTAGCAATGCACGTGTTACTGGAATTGGTGCGGCTAGAGCAGGGAGACAGTGCTATTGAGGATCCCACCTTTGTTCATGCACTTGAGAAGTGGGAAGGAGGAACACACTCTAGGAAACAGGAGTTGGAGGAAGAAGGCTGAATAGGTAAGATTTCCTGAGCAGCAGTTAGGTTGTAATGAATGCATGGACTGATCCTCTTGGCTTTCATCCAGAAACTTTGTTGCGTGTAAGATGTGTTCCGCTTCTGATTTGAAGCATTTATCCATAGTAGCCAGTTGGCTACTTCTGCAGTAGCTGGTTCTTGTGCTGCTTAATGGCTAGATTCAGAGCACATGCAGCAAGGGCCTTACAGTGCAGTGACCTGAATGTTCCAGTAATCCAGCCTAGGAAAGGGGGAGAGAAAAGCAAGTGGAGAATGTTTTTTCTTATTCTAATTGAGTCTCATAGCTTAATTTTAATAGTAAGCTGGATCTTTGTAAAATGCTCCAAAATTAGTGTAGTTTTGCAGTTAGGAAGCTGTATTTCTGCTAGTTCCTGAAGTTCTTGTGGTTAATTTTTTGGTTTGAATAATTGCAAGCTTGGAGCGCTCCTGTTTTGGCAGAAGAATGACTTTATATGGTTGCTAGGCTCCAAGAAGGCAAGCTTCCTATGTAAAGGAGTAGTTGTACTCCAGTTCTGGTGTACGTACTCCAGAAAATGATGGCAATTGTTGAACTGTGCCTCTGTTTTCAAGTTACTAAACCAATAATTGAGTAAGCTGCCATGCAAGCAACGTCGTCCCCTCTGAGCATTGTTGCATTGTTAGAACTGACTTGGTGGATCTGTCCTATTTTTTTCCCCCCAGTAGGGTAATTAGGCTTTGGGCCATATTCAAACTATTGGAAATGCCTACAGCCTGGTAAGAATGCATGCATACCCTCGTGTTCAGTGTAGCAATAACACTGAACTTACACTGGTCTGTCATGAAGAAAAGAATCCTGAAATAGCTTTTCAGATAGGAATCTCCTGTCCTTTCATCCATACCTCTGCTGTATCACAAAATTGTAAGTGAATGGCAGTATAAAACTACTGCTCTGGTGTATTCATCTGTGGGGAAAAAGTATCAGGCTTCTGGGGTAAAGTATAAGTAGTACAATTTATCTTTGAAAGATAGCTTGATACCTCGGCCATAAAGAGATAGACTGTGATGTTAATATGGAGGTTATCAATTAATATCAAAGTCTGCCAGGCTATAGTATTCCTTCATTGACCATAACCAGGCTCCATCCAATAGTTCAAGATATGAAAGCTGTTTATCATTCTTCTGCTGTACTAGGGTGAGTGGTATTCAAATGCTTAGTAAAAAGTGACTTTAGCATTCAGAAGAGGTGCCCAAGGCTTGAGCTGACTCATGGCACCTTCACGTGGCACCCCATGGAACTGCAGCCAGAAGGAACTTGAGCTGCTGTCCTAAAGAGTTGTGGACGGCATTTCGTTCACCATTAAATTCCCTGGAAGAATGTACAGTAACTGCTTGCACGACAGAGTAGACCAACGAGCTCTTTATGGGCTGGCCTTTGTAGGTGGATGCCCATTCCTATGATGCAATACAGCAAATACCTCAGATCTTATGCTATAAGAACTGATAGGAAGGAGTGGTTCTAGGAGTCTATTCTAAGGAGAATACAGATACAAGAAACCTGTGCTATTGCTTCCAGGTAGCAGTATGATAGTATTTTTGAAGTAGAGTATTTAAATATTCATCCACTATATTCTGGGGTTTTGCTGCTTCTTAGTTTGAGAAGCATAAGGATAGCAAGTTTCCATGGGATGAGGGGGAAGAATAATTTAAGCTATCATCTAAGTACTTGATTAAAACAAAATATAATTAAATGTAGATTAATACCATACTTGCCTTCTGTTCCTCATATCTGGTTCCCACCTCCATTGTAAATGACTGTCTCTTTTAACTGGCTTAAGCTTCAGAGGCATCCTGATTTCTTACTATGTATAAATGCCTGTTAAAACATCTAGATACAAAGAAAGTCTGTTACCTGTAGAAGAGGTGGAAGTAAAATAATATTGGGTAGATTGTTATTAGTGACTATCATATAATAAGATTTGATTTCTTTTATGTTTATCTTCAACTTTTGCCAGATAAAATTCTTTATTAAGGTGATGACTAGGTGTTTCCTCCCCATTCCCCGTAGCCCCCATTTCCCATCTTCCACTTGTATTTATCTCTGTGTCAAAATTCTGTAGTTAAGAAGAAAATCCTCTGGGTGAGTCAGGATCAAGTGTCTCTAATTCAAGTACAAAAATGGCCTGTTATACTAAAGGTAATGAGGGTGTATAAGATTAAACCCTTCTGTTTAAACATGTCAGGAACTGTATTTAGTTCTAAGGATATAAATTGAAGAAGGGTTTTGTAGATCAGAGTTCATTGACTTCAGTACAGAGCCTTGTATTATTTTTCAGAGAACTCTTTGATTTGGAGGTTTGTAAAGCACTTTTTTCACTTAGCCGCATTAAAAAAAGGACATTCAAGCTTATTCCAATTTAGAGGTATTAAGTGGAGAAAGTTAAATTTATACATGTAACAAATAACCTTTCTCTCTCACATATCTACCACAGTGTTTTATGAACAAAGCCAGGGGCTGGTTTATACTGCCTACATAGTGCTATGTAAATAACTTGGCAATTGCCAGTGTTTGATGTATGGGTAATAATGCTGGTGCAACACCGACCAAAGTGCCTTTCCTTTATGGTTGTGTTTGGATTCTGAGAAATATCTTGGTTCTGCAGCATAGACAAACAGTGGTAGTACCAGAGTCTTAAACACTGATACTTCCCCCCTCCATGTTAAGAGAAGCACAGCATACTTAATGGAAATAAATGATGGAGAAGTAGTCAGTCTAAGATTGTGACATCTTTAGCGTGGTGGCTGAGAGGATCTGAATAGCTTTATTTTGTAGAAATATAATTACTTTATGGATAGACTCAATAAATGTATTTTATCCGTATCCCCACCAAAATAGTAAGTAATTTGTCTGTTGTGGATGAATTGTAAATTCATTTTAATGTGCTTTTCCTACACTTCTGTTTGAGTTTAATCATCTGGAAAAGTAGAAGTGGATATATGACTTTGTTAGAAGTACATCAATATGAATAGTAATAAAAACTTATTATCCTAAAGCATGGCTGTAGTTCTTCAGTGCTTTAGATGAACTGTGTATTCAGTTATATCTCTGAGCTGATCAAAGCTACTTTGCTCACACTGGTTTAAAAAAAAGTATTCTGTATTCTAGTAACTACCGTGTTCCACACTTTTTCACAATACTTTTAAAAGTATTTTTCACAAAATCTTAAAATCCTAAATTCTACTCTTCCATCATATATTTAAGTGAAAGAATACTCTAAAGTTAATGGAACAACATAGGTGGGCTGTTTTTTTATTTAGAGAAGGTGTTAGTGCAGCAGAATGGGAAGAGATGTCAGTAGGCCTTCTATGTAGCTTTTCTAGAAGCTACATTCACTCTAGTGTTGTTGGAGCTCCAGTTTTAACTTCTTATTTGTCATAAATCATACTTGTCCTTCTTAGAACAATTTTTTTAAATTTCATCTCTATTAAAAATTGTATGGAGGGTTTTGTTTTAAAAATAACTATAACTGACCATATCTGGCAGACTTATCTAAGAAAAGATGAGGAATTCTAAAGCTAAACCCAGCTTTACTGTCACTGCAATTTTCCCTTGAGTTAGTTAACTTCTGTGCAACCTACAAGTAAAGTCCTAAGAGTTGGACAGATTAGTCTTTGACCCAGCTAATAAGCTTTTGTAATTAAGCATTATGTCATAATATTTTGTACTGCAAGGTTGAACTGAATCTTAACAAACACTTATGTTGTTACTTGATATTTTAAAGTAGATGATATTGAAATAGCATTGGTGTGGCAGGCAGGCTACTCACCCTAGACAGTGATCAGGCTAATATAATTGTCTCTCTTTGCACTAGGCTTGGCTCTTTTGTTTGCAAGAATGTGGGGAGGAGGATATAAGTTATAAGCACCAAAAAGATAGGGCACTCCTACTTTGTTGTTGTGTCCACTTAGAATAGCAGAATGGCTGAAGCTGGAAGGCACCTCTGGAGATCGTCTAATCCAACGCCTGGGCTCAAAGCAAGGTCAACAAGAGCAGGTTGCTCAGAGCCTTGTACAATTGGGTTGTGACTCCACAGCTTCTCTGAGCAACCTCTTCCCAATGTTTGCTCTCAAACTAAAAGTTTTCTGCTTATGTTTAGCTGGAGTGTAATTAATTTTCCTGAAAAATAAACCCTCTGCCATGGGGAAGAAAGCTTGAAAGGTACTACCACCTATTCTATCATCTGATTTCAGTAACTTTTCACTCCTTCAAAGCCTAGAAGTTGTAGAACATAGTTACCTTTTTCTTTTGTCATTCCCCCAAATAACATGCATTCAGATGCTGATGACCTGTTTTGTTTGTCAATAGGCAAGAAGTGTCCTGTCTCTTTCATCAAAAGACTTAGGGCAGAGCAGATTAAAACAGTTTTAGTCCATTCTCATTGTAATTTATAATGTGTGCATCACCAAATTTTCATAGACCATCGAGATAAAGACTTATGTACGCAAAAGGGAAAAATATTGGAGAAAGCTTGCAACTTAAATTTTGAGCAATTTTGCACAATGGGTGGGGAGGGAGAAAGCTCTGGAAGTTGTTGTTATAAGTTGCTTGCATAAAGGCTGCTGTTACTTGTAAAGGTGCCTATATGAAGGGTTCGCTAGGAAGAGCACTGTGAATCCCTACCAGGAACTTACTTTTATTGTGCAATAATTTTCCTGTACGGACAACTGCTACTAGCTCTCATCCTATGGACAGCGACTGCTGCTTCAAAAGTAATATGAATGCTTAAGAAGAACCTAGAAGAGAGAAACAAGAACAATCAGAAGACATGAAATAAATAATAACTTGGAGGAACAGCCTAAAGAAAAGAGGACTGGGGGGACAAAAGGAAACATAATTATATGTAAAGCGTATATGTAATATGTAATCTCTGGAATAGTGGAGGAAGGGATAAAAAGAAATAAACTTAAATTTCAGACAGATCAAGACTGGATGTTATTAAATAAATTCTATTACACATAAGAAATTCTATTTAGCTTATTCTTCATAGTATCTAATGATATATTCTCATCTTAAGCAGTTGTAGAACCTTTATCTAGGATGATGTCAGCATGGCTTAAAGGGGAGTAGATCATGTCTTGAAGTTCTTCACTCTGTAGTTTTGGCCAAAACCAGACTGGATATCGTGGGATGAAGAAAAAATTCTGTAGTTAGTGTGTGTATATAATGGAAAAGATAGTTACTGGAGCATCTTAAACTGAAGCTACAAATGCTTTCAAATTAATTGTTACTATTGCCCTCTTAAATGAATCAATAAAGGGCTTCTCTGTTGCGCCATATATACTGGCTACTTATTATCCCCCAAAAGTTACTGATTTGCAGCCTTAACTATCAACAACATTCAAGCTGAAATTTGCTTAGTTCTTTTCTATAAATAACACTTTTTTGTTCTTTTTCTCCCAGTTTCTATGGAGATTTTGGACCTTTAAATTTGGCGATGTTATACAGATACTGCTGTAAACTAAATAAGAAATTAAAGGTAAGCTTTGTTTAAAAACAAAGTTCCTATATTTTTGTGTTTTGAAATTCAGCTAAAATGTATTATCCACTTTGAAAGCGGTTATTAGGTGTTCATTATCTAGATGGTTACTACTAAGCTTTAAGGTTATTCTTTGTTCTAAATTCTTTTCTCTCTGAAGAATGGAAAAAATGAATATGCTTTCATTGTTGCTTAGCAGGTGAGGCACTGAAGGATGTGTTTACCTCTTTTCATAACCTCACAGTTTCAAGACAGGAGTAACAAAAACCACTCTGGATATTTCATGGGTTTGCAGCTAATCAAGTGGGTATGCTAGTAGGAATTACTGAAAAAACAGATATTAAAAAGCCAACCAAACAAAAAGCCCCACAGCCATGGACACGAACAAAACATGGGCCCCGAAATGACACTATTTAAACTAAATCTCACTGAGTGGAAAAGTTAAAACTTCTAAATCTCATTCAGTTTAATAAAATGTTGCTTCTAATAAGTGTTATGGAAATGTGTTTTTACACATACAAAAATAGTTCCTTTTTCTGTTTACTTGTAGAAGTGTCACTCCCTATCAATTAATTTGTAGAAGCTTTCTTATTTTCTTGCTTCCATGTAATGATTGTTGATTCAAGGCAATTTTGAGTTGCTCTTCACTGGAGAGAGAAAATTTTGGTATCTTCTTTGGATACCACAGTAGCTTTTTCTCTTGACTGCAAAGTGTTGGTCATTTCTTTAGAAAGTTGTCTAGAATCTGTAAATATAGCAGTTAATTCTGAAGATCGCCATGACTGAGTTTTGTTCTAACAACGCTATCCTGTCATAAGCCTGCAGGCCTGATGTGGCAGCTGCTCACTCGCTCCCACCCCAACCCCAGTGTGGGACAGGGAAGAGAATCAGAAGGGCAAAACCAAGAAGAACTTGTGGGTTGAGATAAAGACAGTTTAAGTGGCGGAATAAGAAGTGGGGAGAGACTGGGGGGGGAAGAAAACCAGTGCTGCAAAGGCAATCACTCACCACCTCTCACCAGCAGATCAGTGCCCAGGAAGTCTCTGAGCAACAGCTATTTTGGAAAGACTGCTCCTCAGTTTTATTGCTGAGGATGACATTATATGGTACGGAATATCCCTCTGGTCAGTTGGGGTCAGCTGTTCTGGCCCTCACAGCATCTTGCCCAGCCCAGGCTACTTGCTGCGGGGGCAGAGTGAGAAACAGAAGGCCTTGGTGCAAGCGCTGTTTGGCAATAGCTAAAACAGTGGTGTGTTATCAGCACAGTTTTAATCACAAATGTAAAACACAGCATCATGCAGGCTGCTGTGGAGAAAACCGAGCTCCATCTCAGCCAGACCCAGTATGCTGAGCACATAGCTGTAGATTTAACCTGGTCCCCAAATGCCTGTGGAAAAAGTGATTTGCAGCGTGTATAGAAAATTTATCAACTGCAAGAAATGAAACAGATGCTTTAATTCCAAAGTACTAATTAATATCACTTGTGTGCAAATAGCAAGGAGACTGTTCACTAAATATTACAGATTTAAAATCTTTATAATATAAAATACTAGACCTGTTACTAATAGGGGAAAATGGGACAACAGATGCGATAACATTGGCCACTGTTAAGAGGATTCCTGTATCAAAAATGACATTATGTTTTGGGACTAGGGTTTGCTACACGAATGAAACCATTATGCAACTTGATTCATGCTATTTGCTGCTTCCAGGGGCATGCTGACTTAAGGTCAGGTAGGCTTAAGAGGAGGTTCTGCAAGTTGAGGGGTGTGTAGAGTTGCTATAACCATTTTGCATAAAACAGCTTCTAGTGAAAATTTATGTTGCTTCTTAATACAGAAAGTTAGTTATAAATAAAAAAACCTCTAGTATTTCTAACTTTGAGTGCCTATGTTCATATTGGGAAAACAGTGGCTTTGCCACTTCTGTGTTAACGCTAAGTAGAGCTTGTAAATACATTATCACCCTATTTTCTAGTGCCACTGTCTCAACCAAACTCATGACCAATGATGCTCACTCACTAGGAATCTATGGTTTTACCTTGATTCTGCTGTTCGTGACCTTATATTTGAGTTATTAAAGGCTGTGGAGAATGCTTGCTCTGTGAAGCAGTTACTCCAGAGAAGAACCAATAATAAACCTACTATTCTAACTTTCACTGTGCCTGTGAGAACTAGAGAGATTAGTTCTGGTTTTTCCAGATTCAAATTGAGACTGTGATCAGTTTGGGACCTGAATACAGTCTCGTGTATCACTGTTGATGTGTACCTTCATACTTTTATAGTTGAACTAGAATGCCTTCAAACTGGACCCTAGGCAACTAATAAATACCTCAGGGCTTGTTTGTTTTTAAATGATGCAGTATTAAATGGGAATGTCTCCACAGTCTTTATTGTTGTTATAAGACCATCATCTGCATTGAATGAGGCAAGCTGCTCGTCATAAATGGCTTGTAATCATGATGATATAAAGATTGTATACTATAATGGAAAAAATACACAAGGGAGCCAAATTGAAACTGAATTAGTAACTCTGACACTTGCAGGGTTGATTTAGCAAACTGTGATGTCATTTTAATGTAACTTTTATATTTTTTGAAAAAAACAAACACATTTGCAGTGCTAGGTGAAG
The DNA here is from genome assembly GCA_013389945.1 of Fregata magnificens. Lineage (NCBI taxonomy): Eukaryota > Metazoa > Chordata > Aves > Suliformes > Fregatidae > Fregata > Fregata magnificens. Next base: position 10,248 of record WAAD01040562.1, on the reverse strand, counting down.
AGTACAGATGGTCAGGAACAGGGCAGAGAAATCTCATGCAGATCAGCTGCAGTCTCAGCTGGGAAGAGCTAGTTTGTTGCTGCTACCTTACCTTCCAAATAGGTTAATTTAAACTAGTGCATAATAGAGAAGGGTAACCTGATAGTGCAACCACTTGAAAGTAATACCTGAAATCAAACAGCTAAAGCTTGGAATACCACCAGAGTGCTATAGAAACTTGCACATGAATAGATTCCAGTCTGGCTGATTGGCACTACCCCTGAGGCAGGCCAGTACCTGCTCGTGTAAGCTTTGTTCTTCTAATAGCTAAAATATACTCCAGATGCTGTCCTAATTTAGGTGCTATCTGCAGTGGGTAAGTAGGCTTCTACGACCAAACCCCAGGGCTGAAGCATGCATCTAATGTGTACTGTAGGCCTAGCTACAAAAGACTGCTGCTCAGCTTCACCAGTCGAGAATTATGGATTCACAGTTTCTACCCTTCTACCCCTCACCTTCTCATGCCTGTCCTTCATAAGTGTCCCCGAGAGGATTCCTGAGGCCTGAACTAGTTTAAGACAGAAGTTCATGACCAGTGACTTACCTGCCAGCAAGGCATTGATGCAATGAGCAACTGCAGCAGCAAAAGTATGGTAATTCTCAGGTGGCACCAGGGGGACGCGTGGGCAGCCTGTGATCAGTGTTTCAGAGATGGGAAGTGCCGACTGGACTAACGATATGGAGAGAGTCCTGCTGGGCAACCTGCTGCTTGCGTACCCTTGCATCAAGGGTAATGGTGCCCCATGACCAACACATAAAAGGAAGTAAAAGGCACTGCAGATTATCATGCTCTGGAAATCCAACCTCTCCTGCGGGATGGTTGCTGCTGCCATACTGCAACACTTTTGGGACCCTGAGGCAATCACAGTGATTGAGCCCGGATGACTCCTGCCATGATTTGGCATATACCTGGTTGGGTATGTGCTTCATGTACTTTTCTTATGAAAAGAGTCTTTAAAAGAAGTGTGGCACAAAAAAAATTATTCACAAAATGTGATGGTTTTTGTGTGGATATGGTGTCTCAAAAGGTATTTAAGACTTAGACTTGTATTAAGTTTAAAACTTCTGTGAATAGGAACAGGAGAAATGAGAGTATAAGATCTCATTAAAACAAACAAACCCCACAAACTTCCCCTCCAAGTCTTTCAGCTATATCTATTTCTGTTTTGGGAGAGGAATTAGATATGGAGGCAGTTTTCTGCTTTCTCCTCTCCTTTCTTGGGGGACAGGTGGGGAAGGAGAAGAATACCAGTTTGAAATGTGCTAATGGCAGACCAACATTTTAAAGTAAACTATTGCAACTTTATGCCAACTGATTTTGAAAACAGTAAATAGTTCTGTTCTGAAGAGCTGAAGAATTTATTCAGATATCCATTTGCTGGGAAAGTTGGAGGTAAAGTCCTGGTTATGCTTTACAGGAAAACCTTTCTGACCTTGTTATGTTTGTAATGTTTTGATTGCTGATTGCTATGGAGATGATCTTGACTAGCCAAGTCAACAGCAAGAAAAATGCTTGGCTGTGCTCTCTTCCTACTTGTTCTTTGAATTCTGTTTGGGAAAAAATGCTTGACTAAGCAACTATGATTCATTTATGAAACAAATATTTTTTTCTTCTGTTTAAATAAGTCTGATTTCATAAAAAGTGCTTTAACAAACCTGCTATGTTTTATGTGTCTATAGCCTTACGCAATCTCAATAAATTCAGAAGCAGGGGTAATCAGAGAGGGAGTGTTGCTGAGGTAAGTGATACAAGTACGGAAGATCAAAGGCAGGAGAGGGGAGGTTCTGGCAGGCTTATGAACTATGGGGTTAACATTTCTTTTATGCTAACTGATGTATTGCTGCTGAAATCACAGAGGGGTTTGGTTTTAATATAAACAAACTGCTGGGCATACACATGGAACTATAGTAACTGCAAGCATCTCCTTTAGGACAGCTTAGATTTTGAGGCAGGTTGCGTGTACATGTTTTAATACATCATTTTCTATGAACAGTTTGCCAGCCTTATATTCACTGCTATTTATATGTACGTATTACATATATATACATGTGTAGATATATAAAAATAGTATTTGCATTGATCCAGGCTTATTAAACACATTGCAGTAATGTCTTGCTTGAACAATGTAAGTATATTAAACGATATCCATTGAATAAAATACTGTCGAATAATCTGGTGATTCTAAACAAATGTCAATCTAGTAATTGTCCACAATGGCACTTTCTAAGCCAGTCATCAATTCCTGTGCAAGTAAATCTCTCTTGAGGTCTTCAAGAAACAAGAACTGATCTATTATTAAAAAAAAAAAAAAAAAAAACAAAAAAAAACCCACAAAACCAAAACAAAACCAACAAAACCATGAAAACGCAAACTCAGTGAAAGTAATGTGTTCTGGAACCCTCTCATACACCCAATGAATTAGTTTTATCACCTAAAGCAAAACCTGCCACACTTCTCGTGTAACCTCTGCTTTTAGTTCAAAAGATTGTCTTTGAGTATATTCCTCTGGGATATATCTTGACAGATACTGTTCTGTTATATTGTTACATTTTGTCTTCTAATGATGTGTGAAACTGCTAAAATTTTCTTACTGGTAAAGAAAAATCACTTGAGTGTTAGTTTTGTTTGAAGATTTTTTGCAACTATGTTACTATATTATCTCTAACAACGGCTATTCTGTAGGCAACCTGTATCAAAAAATTCCTTGTTGAAACATTTTTGGTTCTTCTGAGTTGCACAGTATCTAAGGGAGCTAAAGCCCTAATCTGTTCAGATGGAGCTCTGGAGCTGTAAAAACAGTCACCTTAAAGAACTGTCTTTGATGAAGGAGAATAGACTTAGCTGATTAAACATGGTCAGAAAATCAGTGTTTTTTTAAATAGATTATACAGTTTCGTATTGATATTGAAAGTGTACTGAATTGAGAATTTGTGTGTTAACATTAACAGAGGCATTGCATTGACACTTCAGCAAATGCTTACTGTAAAACTTGATTTTCTGTAACTCGTGTGCGAATAAAAACAGTGGTTTGTTTTATAGGCTTCTGAAAAGTAAAATCCTGATGCAGTTTTCCTCTGGTTGCTATGCTATAAGCTATTGATTAATGTTGGTTTTCAATTTTGTGTTAAAGCTTTAGTCAGGATTCAAAAGACCTTTAAATATTTCATATAGCAGTATGGCTCATAAGGATTAAACCCTTACATTTTGAAAATGAAGCAATTAAAATGATAAATTGCTTTCATTTAAATGTTCTGGGAACTTTTAAGGTGAGCTGTCACTTTTTGGCCACTTCAGGTATAACGGCGTCTCAAAATTGGAATGACTTGACATGCCCATATGATTTAAAAAATCCATTCTGTAAAATAAAACAAGAAATACAGTCTTATTACATAGAACTTACTCCCAGCTAGCTAGCAGAATGTGCTTTTTGCAGTTTAAAATAGTATTTCAGGTGAACTGTAAACTGTTGCAAAGAACTTTGCTTTAAAATAAGTAGTAGTCAACAAGTTATAATTGAAGTTCTGTCACTGTTGCATAACTCCTGTAATCTTATCCCACCTACACATCATGGGTGGAATTGCAGTTAGAGAACACTAAAATTAAAAAATTGAGGAGGGGGAAGAAAGGAGGGATCTTGAAATACTGAGATTAATTTTGTCAAGGTTTAATAATAATTGAATGCTTCGCTAATTAAATAACTACTTGTGCTTTGTACGTTTGCATAGACACTGAGGGAGATGTTGCTGTTGGTCTCAGGATACAACCTCTTCCAATCAACAGCAACCAGCTATCTCAGGAATTACAGTCCTATTTAGGTATACTGAGTTGCGTTAACTCTCACTCCTTCCACCTGTGGAAGTTGTGGGTAGTAAGACCAGACTGGAATGTACAGTTAGAATTGCTATTAAAGGTGCTGTTTCTGTGGGGGGTGGGAGTAAGAAGCTTGCTGTGATACATATATAGGTTTTCTCCTGAGTTTATCAGCTATTTGGGTTTTTTGCAAAATTTGATTCTGTGGTTAGAGCTGTCCTAAAATTTGCAAAAAGATTTAAGGTGAGAGTCAACGTTTACAGATTTCTGGAAATGAAATACAGTTGGCACTACTTAAATAAATAAAACACAATTCTGCAGCAGTTTCCTTACCTCCCACCCCCAAGTGTCATCAGTGTCAAGAGTAGGCAAAGAAAGTAAATTAAAATTGTCAAATTGGGTAACAGCAGCACTGATATGAAGGCAGTTTATAAAATGTGCAACTTTTAAAAAGAAACGCACTTCAAATATTTAGAAGCAGAATCCAGTATGTCTGTTGATGACTTCCTCAAAACTGTAGTAGCACTGTAGAAATCTGTCAGGAAAAACATGAGTAAGAGTGTTGCAGAATATAATGAAAGGGTAGCAATTCATGAAGCTAAAAAAATAATAATGCAACAAACTGTCCAACTTGCCATTTTTAAGTGACAGTTTTCTCTCTCTCTGGCTTTAAATAGCTTTGCAGCAGTTTGTCATTATTGTTCTTTTCTGGTGCTTGTTGGTCTTGTTTTCAATGGCAGTTTTGTCCACAGGATTCTGACAGAGGCTTCTTTTCTTCCTAAAGAAAGAAGAATTGCAAGTGCTAGTGTTTTTGTCTGTGCCTAACCTTTTTTTCAGGCTTTTCACTTGTACAATTTTTTTTTGTGGTGGTTCTTTTTTTTTAAATAAATTCTTGCTGTTGAAGCTGTGTAAAGATGTCTGTCACCCCGGTTTTAGGTAGTATAGATAGAAGAGTAGTGTTTAACTTATAAAATGCCTGTAAGATGGATTGCTTCATTTTTTTTCTCTTGTATTCTCCACAGAATTATGTGCTAAAGAGATGTAACGTATAGGAGGGTGTTTTAGTCTGAAAATGTCAGTGTCTTTAATCAACAGTTATATTGTTCAAATATTTAAAGTTGGAAAAAAAATCCAGTGTTTTATATTGAACATTTTGCTTCAGCTGCATTTTATAGAATGTTTTCACACAGCAAACTAAAAGATCTGCCCTGATAGAGTGGCTGTTACTGTGCACTCTTATGTATAATGTAAGAAGATTGTTCATGGTATCAGTAATTTTTTCTCCTTTAATTTTAAGAGTTCCTCTATAAGAATTTTTTCTGACTTATTTTTCAGTTTTGGAAAAGTTACTTTTTAAAGTATTTTTAAAGTTTATTCTTCTCTCAGTAAATATGCTGTCTGTTTTCTTTTTTTAACAGTATTTCAGTCTATCAAGAAAGAAAATCGTGTACTATACCAGCTTTGACCAGCGGAAACGAGCAAATGCGGCATTTTTAATAGGTGCATATGCTGTAAGTATTATTTGTCACATAGATACTTCTAACCTTCCTTAAGAGACATCTGCTAAGTGTAAAATAGTATCTGAAGGGATGGTCCTTTAGGGAGGTAGGCAGATTGTCATTTGATTCTTCTCTAAGCTGTCTTTGAAAATTCTCCTGTATGAGTTTTAGGGAAGCCCTGCCTTTGGCACTTAACCCCCTTTACTTTACTACACAGGGAGTGGCTTTGGCAGATCATGTGCGTGTTTCCTGTAAGATACCATTTTCTTGAATGTCAAAAATGCAAACCACAAACTTACCTCTAAACTTGGCTGTCTCGGGATCAATTGCTGTTCATGGCAGTAGTGAGATTCATACTGGGGAGGAGGAAGCTTTTTCTCATGGCCTTTCTTCAAGTTACTAGACCAGAGGCACAGTGATGATTGGATGGATTTCTTTTCTCAGTTAACTTTCATAGCCTACCAAGAATAATGGAAAAATTGAGGTATTTCAGCCTTCTAATATTACAGATAATATGCAATATGCAGGACCATCTTAGTTACACAAGCCTAATTTATTATGATATCACATAAGTTTTGATAGTCCCAAGCTGACTACTTGCACAGCAACTTGTGTGTCTTCATAGCTGTGTAGCTCAAACTTCAATTTCACCTTCCTGCTCTGCTGTCCAGAATTGGAGCACACTTGTAGAAAACTCAGAGTCTTTGCAATAGCATGTTTTACGCTGATACAGTATTGAAACTCACAAGCTGCTGGTCCTGAACTGACATCCACATGGTCAGCTGAGTTCTGGAAGTCTCTGTTAAGTCAGGCTTTATACTGTGTGAAAGCTGGTGTATTTCTTTCGGGCCCGAGGTCATGCTGAAAGCAAAGCTCAATAAATGCAGATGATGATGTTGAAAGAATTTAGGTTGCAAATTCTTGTAATTAAACAAAATGTTTTACTACAAGTATGGGGATAGTGTGTAAATGCTCTTGAGAAAGAAGATCTGTTTAAATTTAAAGATGAAAAAAAATTGGGAATGAGTTCAAATTTAAAAAATCTTTTGGTTAGATTTTTAACCCTTGGGAGTAGATCTAATGGAACAACTCTGCAAAAGGAATAGTAAGAACAAATGAGTTAAAATGTTCTAAGTTTGTTAATGTTTTTGACTCTATAAGGCTCTATTTAATAATGCTGGAATTAATTTCCAAATCTGTGTGTTATATTTTGTCTAAGGAGCCTCCAAATTTGATAGCATGTCTTTATAAGATTTACTGTCCCTTCAGAACCAAAATCTGTCCGAATTGTAGCATCTTCAGTAATGATTCCCATGCCATAGTTTGTAAAGAAACTTCAGTCACCCCATTCAGACTGCTTTTTGTTTTCTGTTTGCATCATTGTATCTCCAGTTCTGTATTTAGAAAGATTCACTTCATGTTTCAAAGCTGGTCTAATTAAGCCTATAGCTAGAGAACACTCATCTAGCACATGTAGATTACAACACCTAATTGCCATCACTGGATTGCCCTTGTCTGATCCTGCCTTCACCTTCTGATACATCCTAGAAGCCTTGGAAAGGGTAGGACACTGGCCTTTTGAAGGGGATGCGATTATCTTTTTATTCCCCTTGTCCAGTCCTTGTTATATGACTATCTCAACTAAGCAGCTGTTCTCTGTGGATAAGGGGTTAAAAGGCCCTTATCAGTATTAGGTAGACCCAAGGACAGAGCGCTACTGTCCATGAAGAGAACTTCTTGCAAAGCCAGGTTGTAAGAACAGAAAGGTAAGGAGGTACATAAGGTGCAAGACAGAACTCCAAGCAGAGGACTGATCAGCCAAGGAAGACTATGCCATATTTACAGTATTTAAGACTTAAACATGGGAACAGTCTGGTATATTTGGTAGTCCTTATTTGAAGGAGCTGCTCAGCAGCTAAAGCTAGGGATAAGGGTACGGACTGGGGGGGGTGGACGGGCAGCAGAAATCCCTCTAAAGAAAGTCGCGAGGGGGAGCACACAGTATGTGAACCATGTTGTGACTGTGTATATAATCCATAATGGATATCAGGTGGCACATAACCTAAAGAGTTGGTAGCTTATGTGTACAATAAGGTAAATTAGTGTGCCGCAACTGCATGCATGTTTAACCCTTGCCTAGCTTGCTTTAAGCTGCTTATAGCTCTTAATTGCTAGCATATGCAAGTGATCCACATCTGTATTTGATACTGTTATTCTCCTGTCAGACTAGTAGATGTTTTAAGTATCTTCTGTTTATTGAAGATATTGTGTACCAAGAATAATTCTTTACTAATACAGTGTTATCAGTACAAAAAAGTGTTTGTTCTCTTGTTGAAAACACC